>JAOWBW010001958.1:0-77631 GCA_026119855.1 Campanula takesimana | reverse complement strand
GTAGCATCAAATAATTTGAAAAACGAGCAACTAATCATGGAGGAATCAAGAAAGGGGAAAAACCAGACCTTCGAAACTCATTAATGGCGGAAAACTGAAAGTTTAAGTTTGAAATCCTTACCATTTGTGGATCCTCTTGCTTCTTGGAAGATGTAGTGGATGATTTCTTTGGAGCCATGATATATAAGGAAGATTTTTGGGAAAAGTAGAGTGAGATTGATGAGTGCAGAGAAAGAGAGATGTCAGAATTGGAGAAAAGAAGAGAAGGCGGTTGAAGAAAGTGAGCAGAGGAGCAAGTGAGGAGAGAGAGAGACGACGGAGGATGTTTTAATCATAAAAAAGGATGATGACGTCATGCGCGCTGACAATAAGTTGGTGAAAGTCAGGCGAGTGAGGTGCAACGCGCAGGTGAGGCGCATGCGTGAATGACGTGGACCAATGAGTAACGCGCGTGAAAAAGCCTAGCCGCGCGCGTGTGTCAGTCATTTATGGTCAAAAGAATTTTTCCTATTACATCATAATCAGCACACGATGAGCATTAAAATGCGCGTCACTCAATGCCTTTGCATTAAATGAGGTGGACGTGCGCAGGAGGACAGAAAGGTAATTTCCCAAAAAAATCAAAAAATAATGACGAAGGAAAATAATAATTACACAAGTACCCTTGCGAATTATGCTGACTCAGCAAGTCAAGAACCTAAGTGAAACTATTGAAAAGAGAAACTTACCTTAGGTCCACGGGTCATGCGTATGATAGTTATGCGCAGCAATGTATTGCGCAGAGTTTCCATAAGAAACAACTGATTTACCATGCGCATAGCTAAGGCGCTTCTTGTGCGCAGGCGCATGATGAATATCTAACTTAGAATTTTATCACAAACAAAAGTTCATTAGTATTGACAAATCATATTTGACAAAATTTAGCTAAGTTCAAGCATACCATTTCACCTCTCAAAAGATGAACCTCTTAGCATCAAGTGCTTTTGTAAGAATGTCGGCGATTGATAATCGGTTCCCACGTGTTCTAGATGAATATTCCCCTTTTCCACGTGGTCTTTGAGGAAGTGATATTTAATGTCGATGTGTTTGGTCTTCGAATGCATGACAGGATTTTCAGAAACAGCAATTGTTGTGAAGTGTTGTCGCAATAAATGGGACAATTTTCTTCTTTGATGTCATAGTCCACTAATTGCTGCTTCATCCGCAGAATTTGACAGCAACAGCTTCCAGCAGCGATATATTCTGCTTCAGTTGTAGAGACAAAAAACTGCAGCTGCTTCTTACTGGCCCAAGACACAAGTCGATATCCAAGGAAATGGACAAGTGCCGCTTGTGCTTTTCCTATCAATTGTGCATGCTGCATAGTCCGCATCTGAATAACCTACAAGTTTAAAGTTCGAATCTTTGGTGTACCAAAGTCCAAGGTAACAGTGCCAGGAGATATCGTATTATACGTTTCACAGCAATTAAGTGCGCTTCTCTAGGGTCAGATTGATAACGTGCGCAGACACAAACACTAAACATAATATCAGGCCTACAGTAAGATAAAGGAGTGAGCCAATCATTCCTCGATAAAGTGTTTTGATCAACCTTTTTACCTTTTAAGTCTTTGTCAAGTTTTTTGCCGGTGGCCATTGGAGTATCGTATGCTTTGGCATTCTCAAGTCCAATTTCTTGATTAAGCCCTTTGTGTATTTGGCTTGATTGATGAATATGGCCTTCACTCATTTGCTTGATTTGAAGCCCGAGGAAGAATGTGAGTTCTCCCATCATGCTCATTTCAACTTGCTCTTCATTAGTTTTTCTCAAAGCGCTTGCACAACAATTCATTAGCAGAACCAAATATAATATCATCAACATAAATTTAACCAAGTAATTTATGACCATTATTTTTGGTAATGAAAAAAGTGGCATCGATTTTACCAGCGAGTGAAGCCTTTTTTTCGATGAGAAACTTGGATAGTGTATCATACCATGCTCTTGGTGCTTTCTTGAGTCCATACAAAGCTTTTCTCTGGAGTTTGTAGACATGATTTGGAAATTGTGAATCTTCAAACCCAGTGGTTGGAGCAACGTAGACTTGTTCTTGGAGTTCACCATTCAAAAACGCACTCTTCACATCCATTTTATATAACTTGAAGTCCTTGTGAGCGGCGTAAGCTAGAATAATCTGATAGCTTCAAGTCTTGCTACGGGCGTGAATGTTTCATCGTAATTAATTCTTTTCTTCTTGCCTATAGCCTTGTGCAACCAATCTTGCTTTTTTCTCATGATGATTCCATTCTCATCCATCTTGTTTCTAAACACCCATTTTGTACCATTACTCCTTGATTATTTGGTCTTGGGACAAGAGTCCAAACCTTACATCGTTCAAATTGATTGAGTTCTTCTTGCATAGCAACAACCCAATTAGGATCTTGGAGCGCTTCATCAGCCTTCTTTGGTTCAATTTGAGAGATAAATTTAGTGTAGCATCAAAGTTTGTAGCTCTCCTTGTACGAACCCCAACATAAAGATCACCAATGATATTAGTGATTGGGTGATCTCTAACTTCACGAATTCAGGAGGTAAGTTAGGTTGAGTTGTAGTAACCTTGAAGGTCTTCAATTGGCAACATCTTCACCAGTATTAAAATCATCAAAATTTGGAGGAAGAACTGGTTCATAATTGAAAGTGGGATTAACACCAGATGCAGCAGTAGACTTGATGCGCATTGGAAGAATCTCAAGCGCATGGTTAGTGGCAGCTGAAGTTCTACTTGGTGCGCTATTTATAATCTTTGTGCAACTGAGTAGATGGATTTCCTTGTGTTAATACATTATGGTCTTGTGTATGCGCAGCTGGGTATGTGCGCACCTGTCTCAATGGACTCAACAGAATCATCAGAAACATTTGGAGCCAAATGTGGCTCAAGGAGAGATGTTCATCAAAGTAACATGTACAGAGATCAACTATCACTAATGTAGATCTATTGAAAACACAAAAGCTTTAGAATGTTTAGCATACCCACAAAAAATACCTTCGTCAGCTTTGGCGTCGAATTTACCTCTATGTTCGTTTCCGTTTAGAGGATATAACATTTGCAACCAAAGATTTTGAAGAAAGCAATGTTGGGAGTTCTTCCACGCCATAGTTCATATGGAGTCTTGTTGTGACGTTTGTTGATGAGGGAGCGATTTTGAGTAAAACATGCAGTGTTGATAGCTTCTTCCCAAAGTACTTAGGCAATTTCGCTTCGGCTATCATCGTCTTTCCTGCTTCAATCAACGTCCTATTCTTTCTTTCAACTACACCATTTTGTTGTGGAACTCCAGCGGTTGAGAAGTTGTTGATCTATCCCATGATCGTCGCAATATCGAGCAACACCGTTGTTTTTGAATTCTGTTCCATTGTCTGATCGAACACTAACGATGTCATCTTCTTTTTGAGTTTGGAGCAGTCTGAATAGCGTGGTAAGAATGTCATAACAATCATCTTTTGAGATCATCATTTCCACCCATGTATATCTTAAGAAATCGTCCACCACAACTAAAGTATACTTATTTCTTTTGATGCTTGCAGTGGTAACTGGTCCAAATAGATCAATGTGCAGCAGTTGCAAACATTTGAAAGTTGAGGATTTGTCTTGCTGGAGAAAGACTGCTTTGATTGTTTGCCTAGTTGACAAGCTGCGCATTTGTTGTCATGATGATCAGCAACTTTGGGGAGTCCTTTGACAAGATTGTCCCTGCTGAGTTTTGATAGACATTTGAAGTTCAAGTGACTCATGCGCTTGTGCCATAGCCAACTGTTCTCGCCGCTTACACTTTTAGCTACAAAACAAAGATTAGTACTAGATTCATACTATGGAAATCAATAATGTAAATATTTGTCTTACGATAACCCGTGAGTAAGACAGCTCCAGTTTTGCCATTCTGATAAGACATTGAGTTGAAGAGAAATGGCATTCTAATCCTTTGTCGCAGAATTGAGATATGGATAATAAGTTGTGCTTGAGTCCTTTGACGAGAGAGACTCTTTCAATGCACACTTTGTCTTTCTTGAGCTTTCCATATGCTACAACTTGACCTTTGTTATTATCACCAAATGTAAATGAGGGACCTCTTTCTTCATGGACATCTTCTATAAGGATTCATCTCCAGTCATGTGTCTTGAACACCCACTATCGAGAATCCATTCATAATTTCTAGTTTTTGAAGATCATCCATGAAAACAAAGAACCTGAAATATAGACATTTAAGCAGGTCCCCTTTATTCCTTTGGTTCCTAGGGTTAGCAACTTTTGACAACCCACTCTTGCTTGACCTTGGGGTTTTTACGTCCTTTGGCATTGGGAGTGAATCGCAAAAGGCATTCCACGGCCTTGTGTCCAGAACATTCACAAATGGAACAATGATGAAAGCCACTAATCACATGAGTTTTCACAAGCTCTTTACTTTTCTTAGGGATAGCATTCTTCCTTGGGTCAGATGAGCCGGCCTTAACAAAATCTTTCTTTTGAAATTTTTGAGCGCTTTTTTCTAGGAGTGCGCATAGGGCTAGGATGCGCATGGCGGTGAGGCGCATGGCTCCTTGGCGCATAATGATCACTTGTAGAAGGAGCGCTCTTGGTTTCAAGAGGGATTTTGCTAGAGGATGATTCATCTGTAGCTATATCTTTCCCATTAGCTTTCCCAAATTGCTTCGTTGGTAGACATAATGGAATGTTTGTCTCTTGACTTTTTCATGTCCTTTACCCATTGAATTAGAATGTTTTTCCTTGGGAATTTCAAAAGTTTGCTGGTTTGTAAATTCACTATCTCTTTCAGCACAGACATCACATTTAAAGTTGTCACTAGTTGATGAGAATCCTAAGCCACTTTTATCACCACTGACTTTTTGGGACTCAAATATATTCTTCATAGTGACACGAGAATTGGACCACTCATTTGTAATCTTTTTAAGATCAGTAATTTGAGCAACCAATTCATCGTTTTGAACTTTAAGAAGTGAGTTATGTTCCGTTAGAAAAGTGTTTTTAACAGTAAGAGGAGTCATGCTCTTTATCTGCTCCTTAAGGAGGGTGAGTTCAGATTTAAGTAGAGATTTCTCGGTCTTAAGCTGGGAAATTTCATCACATGATAGTGTTAAAGCTTCCTTCATACTATCAAATCTAGTGATTACCTTTCAGTCCTTTTTGAACAATTTTTTCTTGTTCACTCAATTACTTGTTGCATATCATCATCAGTTTTTGAGATTGGACAGTTGGTTCAACTTGAGGTCTGATGTAAGCTCCTTTTCTCAACTTGTTCCTTGCACTTAGATCAGATCGTGAAAATAACAATCCACCATCGCTTTGAGCCGGAGTGAGAAATCCTTGTTCAACGAGCTCGCTGATGGTTGGTCCTTTCTTCTTTTTCTCTTCTTGAAAACCTACAGATTTCTTGATAGGTTTATTCAAGGCATTCATATCAGGAACATCCTTGGAGAAGTCATCATCAGAATCATAAGTATCAACTTCATCATCATTTTCCATCAAACAAACGAGTCCATCATCAGAATCTTCATCGCTCTCATCTGAGTCTGTTTCGATCTAAGTGTTCTGCTCATTTGCTGGTGATTCTTCTTCAGCAACCATTCCCTTGTGGCGAGTGAATTTTGGGAGTGAACTTGGGAGTATGGCTGCTCTTCTTCTGCATATATTTCAAATTTTGGAATTGGGCAGCTTGAAGCAAAGTGTCCTGGTTTCCTGCAATTAAAACAAACAAGATTTTCTTTTCTTTAGAATCACTACTCCTCGTGAATTTTGGAGGAGCTCTGCTGGTAATCCTTGAAATTTGTTGTTTGAGCTGGTCTTGAGAATTTTCTGAACTTTTGAAATTTCTTCACAAATAAAGCGAAGTCTTCATCATCCTGTCCAATAGCTCAGAAGTAGAAATTTTGGGATCTGCGCTTTTCTCAATTTGAACTTGAGCTTGCGCTGGTGCTTCTTCTCTTTGCGCCACCATTGCAATGGACTTGGATTTTCCTTCAGTTTCACTTATACGCTGAAGCTTGAGTTCATAGACTTTGAGATTTGCGTAAAGATTTCTAAGTGTCCATACATCCAAGTTCCAGCGTCTTCTAGGGTGCTAGATTTATGTAGGTATCTTGATCCAAAAGCTTGAAGAAAATTGACATTTAAATCTTTGTTCGAAAACTTCATGCCAAGTGAAATACATAGATTGATAATTTCACAAAAGCGTTCATAAGTTTATCTTAAGGTTTCACCGGGGAGTTGAGAGAAATTGTTGAATCTCTTTTGTACTTCATATTTCTTGTTTTCCTTGCACACGGTGTCTCCTTCTATATGTTCTTCAATAGCATCCCATAACTCATTGGCGGTAGCACAATGCATGACTTGTTGTTTCATAGCCGTGCTTAGAGTGCTTAGAAGAATGTTTCTTGCTTTGCCATCATTTGCAACTCTTCTTGTTTCTTCCTCAGTCCATTCTTCCTTTGGTTTCTTGACGTTGGTTGAACAGCATTTGTGCGTGGATTTGGATTCGCTTTCATAGGAATGTAAGGTCCATAAACCACGGTGTCATGAAGTCATTCATCGATTGAGTTGAGATGAGTTAAAATGCTGAATTTCCACACGTCAAAATGATCTTCATCAAAGACCGGAACGTGAGTGTAGTTTGCAGTTGCCATAGGGTTTTGAGTTTGCCATATCGAATCGGCACCCAAGCTGTTAAGCTTGAAAACATAAATGTTTTATAAAGGTGTTTGCTCTGATACCACTTGTTGGTCCCCAGAAGGGCAACAAGGGTATGAAAAATGCTAGAGGGGGGGGGGGGGGGGGTGAATAGCGTTTTTAAAATTCTTTTCAAACCCTTTTGCAAAGCAATGGAGAATGCGCACGACTCTTAATTTGGCTAAGTATAGCGCGCAGCAAGAGTGTGAAATGCACAGCGGAAGTCTTAAAGCAATCACTTATGCGCAGGGAGTATGCGCAGAAGTGTAAATACGCACGGCAATAAGTTTAGCTTAAAGATAGGCGCAAGATGGAACTAAGGCAAAAAGCTCACAAACACACTTCGAACGAAGCAAGACAATCTACAAAGATCAAACAAAACAATATATGAGTAAAAGCTTAAATGTAGAATGAAAAGCACAAACAATAGACAAAGACAAGCTATTTGGAGAGGTTCGATCGGGCAAAGATCTACTTCCTCTACCAAGTGGTTAGTCTTGGATTTCTAATGGAGATCTTATTATATGAGAGAGTTTACAAGTTACAGCGAGGTAGAACAAAACTAACTCAAAGATCTATAATCTATGAAAGAACAAAATCCTAGACAATAACCGGTGTATCTCTAGAAGTAATCGATGAGATCGAAACTTCAAGAGGTGTGTGTCTGTATCAGAAATCTGGGCTCTTTGAATCTATGAGATGGAGAGCACAAGATTCTGGTGTTACAAAGGCTTTATAGGATCTGGGCTTGGTGAAGTATGAAGGTATGAAGGTTGATCTTAGAAATCTGGAAATTCTGTAGGCAATCTTCAAATCTTCAAAGTTTCTCTTTTGAAAGCAAATCTTAAGCAGTTCTCAAGTAACACACCAGCAGCTTGGAAAAAGGGGATGAGCATGCTATTTATAGCTGAGATCCAAAAACTAGCCGTTGGGGAGCAGAGCAAGGACTATGTGCTGTCGCTTTGTGATTGGCGCGCATGTCCACGCCCCGGAAAATACTAAATCCATAAACATAAAATTTACATAATATACATCTCCAAAATGTAAAATACCAAACCGGGCGCGTGAATTCAAACAATGAAACGAAAACATCACACGACACCTTAACGAGATTATGACTCGGAGACTAATACAAACGCGGAAGCAAGAAAACACTTATAATAATATAATACCCAAAGACAACAGTAGTTACATAACACTAAACGATCACAATCCCACTACAATGATACATAAGAACTCCGAAGATCAACTACCCCAAAGAAGGTCAACCTGCTCAGAAGATTTCCCGCTACAACGGACCTCATAACGCTACCACTTGCTTCCCTGGGGGAGGGGGTTAAGGAAAAACAAGGATAAAAGAAACGGGGTGAGATAAAATCTCAGTAAGTTACTAATGCAGCTACATGGCATAATATCATGCAAATCAACGATATAACTGAACAAGTTAATCACATAACAACAAATGAGAAAGCTCCCTATCGCCAACCGTCCCATACCAGTTGGAAATAACGACTAACTCATCATGCATCACACAAGACTGAAATAAACACGTTACGAAGGACACTGAGCCAAGGTTTCCACCAAACGGATATAACAAATAAGCCTCTGCGCAGAATCAACCCATCAACCAATCAATCAATCTTCGTGGTAGCAAAAACGGCCGAAGATAAGAACCCGGTCAGAACCAACCAATCAATCCATCAAGCATAGCGGCATAACAGCTGAAGAGAACCTCGGATAGAACCGACTAATCAATCAATCAACCAATCTTCGTAGTAGCATAAACAGCTGAAGATCACAACCCTGGTACCGGAACCATAACAATGTAACATGTCACAAAGGACATGGGAGATGACACAAAGTTAAAACCCAAAAAGTTAGCTAGACTACTTCCGAAGGAAGCTAGCTCATCCCAACAAAGTCCAATCTGGAAGAGGAAAATAAGGGCAAAACAATAGATCACATTATAATGGACTCGGCTCGTTGCCATTATAATCTCCCCATCGCCCGACACAACCACAAATGCCAGCTGGCTTTCAAATAAACGCTAAGAAATAACACTAGCTCGGTAAACAATTAATGATTCCAAAGTAGGTAACCATACCAATTAATCACCACAAAGATGCAAACGTTTACTCAAGAAGAGTTCGACAACAATAAACACAAGAAGTTTCTCATAAAAGAGTCCAACAACGATAAACGAGATTACTCATAGAGAGCCCAACAACATTGACCATTAAAACATGATGACTCCAGATAAGGCACATACCAAACACATCCTAAAGATGATACTCACAAGTTACTCATAAAGAGCACAATCCAAACGTCGCTCACAAATAGTACAATGACTATTACCAAAATTCCCTAAAACGTTACTCATGAAGATGACTAAGATTATTAACTCCCTATATTTCTACACCTAGAATTCCAATTAAGAAGTCCGAATGACTACACCTTAAGGTTAATCAAACCGCAGGTACCCAATCGCCATTTCACGCTATACATTCGCTCATAACGAACCAATTCTAAACACCCCAAACGAATCCAAAAGGTTTACACCTATTAGTACATGATCTTAACCGGACCAAACCCTACACTTTAGTGTTCAATAACGACGCTCTAAAGTAATATAGGATATCGCCTAAAACCTAGACCAAGTCTTATCCAAAATCAATTCGATTGGAACAATCACGAACACATCATACGATGCCCAAACATTCCCAAACAATACTTGATCAATTCCATAACACCATTATACACAAAGGAACCAATTCCAAACACTAAAGTGTTCCACGACGACCATTTAACTCAATTAGGGTAGTACTTCGAGCCTAGACCAAGCTTGACTCTTAAAACAACTCAAAAATAAGGACATTCAATACCAGCCATTTCGGGCGGTCGCCCGAAAAAAGCCATGGGCGGTCGCCCAAGGACCCTTCTCCAAATTCGAACCTAACTGATTGCCTGGGCGGTCGCCCGAAACGCCATGGCGGTCGTACCAAACCCTCTATGGGTGGTCACACCGAACCGATCATGGGCTTCTCCCAAGACCATTATTTAACACCACCCGGACTGACCTTATGGGCGGTCGCCCAACCTGAATATGGGCGGTCGCCCACCAGCCCTGCTCTGCCGGAAATCGGCAACCAAGACCTGGGTTCTTCCCCAAAACTTACCCATTTCAAACACAACTCAAAATCAATACTTCTAACAAGTATCCAAAAGTGCTAGAATAACTTATAAGCCTAAAAGGACCCATATAACATCATCTAGACAACCAAATCAAAAGATGATTCAACATAAATTTCTCACAAAATATGAATAAAATGTAAATCAATTCCATATCAACCAAAGAAGCAATATATATCAACTAGAGCATCAAATGAGTTAAGGATGAACATTTTTAGCATAAAAGGGGGAAAAGCAACTTACTTGGAATTTATCAAAGATGATGGAATTCGAACTTTCTTAGCTCTTTACGATCTTATCGAGGATCTAAACATTTTTTATAAAAGGAGCAATAAGAAATAATGAATAGAAGATGACCAAAATGAGGGAAATGAGAGGGAGATTTTTTCTTACCTTTCTACCATGGAAAAGAGAGAGAAAAGAGTGTGAGAGGTGAGGGAGAGACTGAGAGTGAGGGAGGAGGAGGGAGTTAGTAAGATATTTATTACAAAAGCTACCCAATTAACCCTCAACTTTGACTTTGAACCTTTTTAAACCCAAACGAACATTTCCCCAAATGCACTAACACCCCTAACTTCATATTTTAGCACAACAGGTCAATTAAAATGCTAAGCATAAAATATTATGAAACACAAAATGCACACATAATTATTTAAATAAATAAATAATTTAAATAAATAAATAAGAAATAAATAAATAATAATTAAATATTTTATTACTAAGAAGTAGAGGCGGGTTTTCGGGTCGTGACATTCACTCCACCTTAAAAGAAAATTTGTCCCGAATTTTTAATTACGTACCCGAAAGATCAAATAGCCACGGATACGCTAATTCCGTCACTTCCCGAATTTCTCAATCATCCATTTTAAACCATCATATGGTAACCTTAAATAATGCTTACAACATATCAACCTCTCGTACTTAACTTCCTTCAATCATTACCTTCACTACTAATTAGAATCCATATTCAAATCGAAGAATCCAAATTGCTCCTAAACATAACTCTCGAGATACAATAAGCTTATCTCATTTCATAACTTAATTACACTGCAAAGAATACTCCCATTTGTAAACCGCATACTTAGTATTACTCCCCAGAGATTCAAACATTAAACCATCTCGAGCTAAATCAGCTTCTTAAAATATGAAAAGCTAAAGAAATTTTCCGTCCCCACAATATTCACCAAGGTGGCTATATCTCCAAGGATTTCCATTATAGTGCTTTCACCTTAGATGGCACCTTAAACTAGAGGTACAATGTAAGTGTAGACACCCCGATCTCGCACCCCTAAAACCAACCATTTGATCGGTCTAAAGCGCGATAATTGACCTAAAACCATAGATTTGGCCGTTCGGGATTACCGTACGCCTTATCGGTGCATCGGATGCAAAAACCGAGTCCGAATTCATGATCAGGGCTCAAACCGAGTAAACAGGCACATTCTAAAAAAAATAGCGCGTGCGGAGCCCGGAACGGGTCCCGCACCCCTAAAAAGCCTTTTGCCGACCATTCTTTGCATTTAAAATTAATTATGTTATTCCTTGCTTATTAAAATATTTCAGATATACCGGCATGAGCAGAAAAATATTCCGAGCAACTCTCATGTTGGCCGCGGACAACCGGGACACCAAAGCGCGTACGACGGAGCAGTTGCGGAGCGAAAAGCCGGAGCCGGAAGAAAAGTGTCTATGGCCAGCCACACACGCCAAACACCATTATTTTTCCGTCCATTCCATCAAAATGGATTGGACAATGTTGACTTTTGGTAGCCAATCAAGTATGGACACATGGAAAGATGTTTCCTCTTTTTTCCCAAACACTCTCAATTAATCCTAAAATTCCTATATAGGACCTTACCTTCCATGGAGGGTTTGTTACTTAATTCCCAAAAAGGTCCTCATCTTACCTATACAAAAGCCTCACTTCTCTCATTCACCTCATTACATTACAACTCATTCACCACACATTCCCATCTTTTAATTTCTCTCTCCATTGTTCTTGCTACCTTCATAGCTCCACCACATCTCCACCATCAAACCACCACTCCACCACCATCAAACCACCACTCCACAACCACCACAACACCACAATCCCTCCACCACTAAACCACCACTCCAAACACTTCAAAACAACTACTCAAACTCAAGCAAACCACAACAACAACAACCACAACAACAACAACCACAACCACAACAACAACTTCAATCAAAACAAACAAAAGAAGCCTTCCCTTGGAAGCAAAGGAAGCACACCACCCCCCTAATCTAGGTAAGTTTACTTCTTGTAAATCATAGTTTTAAAACATGTAAGTTTTATATGAATTTGTGGGAACCTAGTCAACTAATGACTAGGTCTCCCTTGCTACATATGTAATCTATGTTTTAACTTTGTAAATAAACATGTTTAATGTAATCCCTTGCTACATATGTAATCTATGTTTTAACTTTGTAAATAAACATGTTTAATGTATTCTAAATGTTCATATCTCTATCCTAATATGTGTATATATGTCTTGAGTTCATTTTGGTGTTAATCTCATGCTTTAGATCTCAAATCCCAGCAAGATATAGTCCATTTGCTCTGCATGTGTATATTCTGCCCTCATCTCCTTCTTTCTTGTTTATTCTCATTTTGTTTATGTTTTTTCATAAATAGACACATGATAATGTTTAAATATATCAATAAATAAGTTCCCCAAGTTCTATGGGTTTTCTCTGACTCCATGCCATGTTTTGATATCAATCTTCATGCCATGTATAATCTGTCCAGCATGTTCTGTTTCAACCAAGCCTTTTGATGAGCTTTTTACTCAATCATAAATTCGTTTCTAGATGTGTCTTGAAACATGAAAGTTGTTCATTATATACTTAATATGATTATTGCCAAGTTTTTGTGGTCTAAATCCATGTATAGGTCATTTTTTGGTAATCATTTTCGTAGCTCAAATATGTTGCTTTGCTTGCTGCAGTTTTGGCTAATCTGAGTTTTCTAGTCTAAAACCCTACCAAAACTAGATTTTCAAGTCAAAGTCAAAACATGAAATTTGTTCTTAAAAGACTAATTAAGATTTTCATGCTTTTGAAACAATTTTATGACCTCTGGAAAGTCCTCTTCCATTTTCTAATTAAGTGCCTGCTTCCAGATTCATATCTCCCAGATTCTGACATGCCAATGTCAGATCACTTTTGAAGAACCAAAAACTTTCTTTCTGACTTTGAAACTTGGTACACATATATTTAATATATGATCTTCAACTTTTGTGTTTTATGATTTTCCATATTATTAAGATATGATAGTGTAAATTGCTCATCAAAACCTGCTATGATATCTTTTCCTGTGCTGGGCTGAATTTACATAAATGTTCTTGACATGATTTGAGCATAAAATATCAACCCATAAATCCAAAAAAAATTCATACATGTGCTCTAACATCTTGGGAGTGAATCCCAAGCTTTGGATATGTTTTTGGATAGGTCATTCATAGGTACACCCATGGCGATCCACAGCAGCCCCATGAATTTGGAGATCAACCTTGACTCGGATATTCTTTTCATGGGATTTATCCCATTTTTTGTATATATGTATTATTTGTACAATATTCCCCCTTCCCCCTTTAATTGCTCATACTTGCATATATGATTCAAACCTTTTTTCAAAACCAATCGGGAATCCACCCAAACCGATTCCCGGTTGCGAATTAAAACAAACGTGCCTAGACTAGGAGACTCCCCTGTACATAAACATACACATTTTTATAAGTTAGGACATAAAACACATTTTCAAAAGGCAAACTAAAATCAAGCGTAGGCGGAAGCATGCTAGAGACCGAAAGGGCGAGCGGAGTGCCTAACACCTTCTCCTCTCGTAACATAGCTCCCGAACCCACTTTTCAATCAAAAATGTTTTATCTCTATTTTCCTAAATAAAATGAGGTGGCGACTCTTCTTTTTTCAAAACCAAAGTAGGGTAACCATTTTGAGAAACCGAGCGGATTCCAGCCGCGTTTCGCACGGATCCCCACGCGGGTACGGGCGCGGGCTCTCACAGTAAGCCCAAAATTTTAATACAAAATGTTTACTTAAATCCACGCTATAATTTCATCATCTCATTACTCCAAATCTTTGAAAGCCTAAAACAATTACAAACACTCAGTAGTCCGTAAAACAATCCAAATTTTATCTCCAAGGGATTTCCTCTAACTCCCTTTTTATTTGATAATACGTGCTTACACACCCCAAAGAAATTTAGCAATTCCTAAATCTTCAATGGACAACCCACCCTAGTCTTTCACGTATACATTTATAATCTCAATGATACTTAGGCCCAATCGTGCTACCATCATAATAAACCAATTGGCTAGCCACATTCCAACTGACCCACTACCAAATCATAATGTCCTTTAATATGTCCAAGTATAACTTCCTTTACAAATCCTTAATCCAAATGAGAACGCCACAAAGAAAAGATTCAGAACCGAGTGACAACTGTTCACAAAATCCAAAATGCCTTTAATATTGTTCGAGGAATTCTCACCTCTTCTAAATATGTCTAGTCCTTCAACTTAACGCGCTCACCATCATTAATGATTATAACTTCCATAATATACTCATAACTCGCATTGCTTTAACTCAACTCCAGTCACGTATTAAAATGATCCCAAAAGTATCATAACTCAACTTCTTAATATGACCCATAATAAACTAAGTATTTCCTCATACTAAACAATTCAGATGCACTCACGCAGATGTACTAAAAGTAAAGAAAAATCTCCTATCAAGAAATTCTCAAATTGAATCTTTAACTCTATTAACCCAATCGATACTATATGTTCACTGATTCACCTATCAGTATTGTAGCTCATATCAACTCATTATATAACCCAAGTTCTCTATCGGTCAAGCGACATATTGCACCCAATATAAATTATACCTAATATTCCAAAATTAATATTGCCAACTGAATAAGCTAAATTCCCAGCACAACCTTATAATAAAGATTTTCTGATTTTCAACATAGAACCTGAACATTATATATATACTTAGTATGCTCCTAAACAGGTCAAACACACTAATATAGAATTACTCACCACCTGTCGATGGCACCCAAGAAATTTGAGACACATTGAAAGCTAGGCCATACTACTTAACTCGTCAATATCCTGTATAAGTGACATAACCAAATCACCTTACCTTTATCAGCAGCAATCACAAAATTTCGTACTCTAGAATACACCTCAACATAAATCACTTAATGAGAACAAACATACGAATGTAGCACAAGACATTTCCACTTTACGAAATAGGTACGTCCAAGCCTTCAAAACTCGCACTCTCGACTCCCAAACCAACTAACCCCCAATGGAATCAATACTATTAACACTAATCCTTTATCCGATATACTACAAGAGGGGAAACACTCGACGTTAATATCACGACTCATAACTCAACCAACTTCTACCTTAACCTCATCTTTCAAGAAAACTTAGTTTCTAAACCACTCAAAATCATAACACCCAAGTATTGGAACCTATTCAATATCAGAGTTCTTATTCTCCTTCAAGATCTAAAACCATTGCTCTGATACCAACTATCACGCCCCGGAAAATACTAAAATCCATAAACATAAAATTTACATAATATACATCTCCAAAATGTAAAATACCAAACCGGGCGCGTGAATTCAACAATGAAACGAAAACCATCACACGACACCTTAACGAGATTATGACTCGGAGACTAATACAACGCGGAAGCAAGAACACTTATAATAATATAATACCCAAAAGACAACAGTAGTTACATAACACTAAACGATCACAATCCCACTACAATGATACATAAGAACTCCGAAGATCAACTACCCCAAAGAAGGTCAACCTGCTCAGAAGATTTCCCGCTACAACGGACCTCATAACGCTACCACTTGCTTCCCTGGGGGTGGGGGGTTAAGGAAAAACAAGGATAAAAGAAACGGGGTGAGATAAAATCTCAGTAAGTTACTAATGCAGCTACCTGGCATAATATCATGCAAATCAACAATATAACTGAACAAGTTAATCACATAACAACAAATGAGAAAGCTCCCTATCGCCAACCGTCCCATACCAGTTGGAAATAACGACTAACTCATCATGCAGCACACAAGACTGAAATAAACATGTTACGAAGGATACTGAGCCAAGGTTTCCACCAAACGGATATAACAAAGAAGCCTCTGCGCAGAATCAACCCATCAACCAATCAATCAATCTTCGTGGTAGCACAAACAGCTGAAGATCACAACCCCAGGTACCCAATCGCCATTTCACGCTATACATTCGCTCATAACGAACCAATTCTAAACACCCCAAACGAATCCAAAAGGTTACACCTATTAGTACATGATCATAACCGGACCAAACCCTACACTTTAGTGTTCAATAACGACGCTCTAAGTAATATAGGATATCGCCTAAAACCTAGACCAAGTCTTATCCAAAATCAATTCGATTGGAACAATCATGAACACATCATACGATGCCCAAACATTCCCAAACAATACTTGATCAAATTCCATAACACCATTATTCACAAAGGAACCAATTCCAAACACTAAAGTGTTCCACGACGACCATTTAACTCAATTAGGGTAGTACTTCGAGCCTAGACCAATCTTGACTCTTAAAACAACTCAAAAATAAGGACATTCAATACCAGCCATTTCGGGCGGTCGCCCAAAACAGCCATGGGCGGTCGCCCAAGACCTTTCTCCAAATTCGAACCTAACTGATTGCCTGGGCGGTCGCCCGAAACGCCATGGGCGGTCGCCCCAAACCCTCTATGGGCGGTCGCCCGAACCGATCATTGGCCGTCGCCCAAGACCATTATTTAACACCACCCGAACTGACCTTATGGGCGGTCGCCCAACCTGAATATGGGCGGTCGCCCACCAGCCCTGCTCTGCCGGAAATCGGCAACCAAGACCTGGGTTCTTCCCCAAAACTTACCCATTTCAACACAACTCAAAATCAATACTTCTAACAAGTATCCAAAGGTGCTAGAATAACTTATAAGCCTAAAAGGACCCATATAACATCATCTAGACAACCCAAATCAAAAGATGATTCAACATAAATTTCTCACAAAATATGAATAAAATGTAAATCAATTCCATATCAACCAAAGAAGCAATATATATCAACTAGAGCATCAAATGAGTTAAGGATGAACATTTTTAGCATAAAAGGGGGAAAAGCAACTTACTTGAAATTTATCAAAGATGATGGAATTCGAACTTTCTTAGCTCTTTACGATCCTATCGACGATCTAAACATTTTTTATAAAAGGGGCAATACGAAATAATGAATAGAAGATGACCAAAATGAGGGAAATGAGAGGGAGATTTTTTCTTACCTTTCTACCATAGAAAAGAGAGAGAAAAGAGTGTGAGAGGTGAGGGAGAGACTGAGAGTGAGGGAGGAGGAGGGAGTTAGTAAGATTTTTATTATAAAAGCTACCCAATTAACCCTCAACTTTGACTTTGAACCTTTTTAAACCCAAACGAACATTTCCCCAAATGCACTAACACCCCTAACTTCATATTTAGCACAACAGGTCAATTAAAATGCTAAGCATAAAATATTATGAAACACAAAATGCACACATAATTATTTAAATAAATAAATAATTTAAATAAATAAATAAGAAATAAATAAATAATTAAATATTTATTACTAAAAAGTAGAGGCGGGTTTTCGGGTCGTGACAGCGCAGCTGTTCTTTATAGCCGTTGGAGACATCAAGTTGACAGCTTTAAAAAATCTTCAAGAGTGACAGCTGTCTTCAGATTTGAATTTCAAACAAGGGGAGCGTCTCCATCTTCGTGTGTGCTGAGTGTTCTTGTTTTGTCGTTTGTCCACATCAGCAAATTTGGCTCATTCAAAAGCGTAGCTTGTTATGACGCTTTCCAAGCTTTAAAAGGTAAGGTCAGAAAGTGACAATTAAGGCAAGTCTGAGTGCGCATGAGATTCATGCGCATGGAGTGCACAGAAGGTGATGCGCTGCGCATGTAGGGAAGCGCTGCGCATGGAAGGTGTGCGCACCATCCTGTGCCTTTGCTCTTTTTACCATGAAATTATAGCTTCAGCCCTAGATACTAAGCCTAGTCTATAAAGAGGACTTAGCTAAAAATAAAAGTTACAAAACTTCTTACATAGGGTCCTAAGTCCTTAAAATAAACACAGGTGATGGTATCAATCAATTCTAACATAAGTAGGAAGGTTAAGTGATAAGCATACCCAACACCACATATAATTAGGTAATCCATAACTTATTAGTAGACTATTGATCATATCAGTTAGGGTTCTATTTTTACGTTCAGCAATACCATTAGATTGAGGTGTATATGGTGGAGTCTCTTCATGTACTATGCCATTGCCTTGACAGTAGTAATTAAATGGGTTAGACTCATATTCTCCACCTCTCGTTTAAGTTTCTTGCCGGTTTGAGTTTCTGCTTTATTCTTTAAAATGATAAACTTTTCCAATGCTTCATCTTTACTATTAAGTAAATAAACATAACATTCTCTAGAGCTGACACGCCCCCAAGTCCCGGGATTCCCTAATAGAACCTCGAACCTGGATGCGTGTGACTAAGAAGAAACAAGAAACTAACAAGAAACGGGATGACATCTGTTTATAACAAACTGACATGATATATATATTCTAGAGTAAGGAGCTAAGATAGCTCATAACACGTGTTCTAGACAAGAAAATTAAAACCAAACATGATTATACACAGTGGAAACATGCCTAGCACATATGCTGGCATTACAAGATGTCTAGAGACAACAAGTACTATACAAGACTGTCTACCCCAAAATAAGGAGTTACATAACCCATAATACATCGTCCTCACCAAAATGTAAAAGGACCATGATCCCCAAAAGAATAACCACCTGCGTAGTAAGCAACAAGCTATGTCGAGCCTCACTGCGCACTATCACTAGCCTTCCTTTGATCTAAGGAAAACAAATAAACAAGGAACGGGGTGAGATAAATCTCAGTAAGCTATTAGATGCAACTACATGACATGTTATCATGCAATACAAGTAGATACTTAAGTAATCATGTATCAAGTATCATCAAGTAACAAGTATATGAGAAGATAAGTCAACTCATCATGTAGCACATAAGGCTAAGTTAACACGTTACAAAGGATATTGCTTCCTTCCTTATTCCTCCCAAGAATACCATTGTTGTTGTAGCTTGTATTACTTTGACAAATCACGATCAATATCAAGAAACTGCTTATACAGTATATATAAGAAGACCCGGTAACCAGTGTCATTCCCAAGATCAAGATTTACGAGGTGTTCACGACTTTAGCATTCACTTTTATCAGGCGTATTGCTTTAACAAAGGAAGTTATGCCCTTACTATGGCATGTAGTAAGGGGTCAAGCGCAGATACATAGATCCCCGATTATCACTTTGGCCCCAGCCTCATGATAAGCGTGAACCTATATACCTCCGAACAAGCAAGGACCAGCTGGATTCACACAAGAATGCACAAGTATGTATTTACTTGAACTACGAGAGTAGAACTAATCCAAAAGTAGTGGACTAGCTCATCAAGAAACATGCTTCAAGTAATCAAGAAGTCACATTATTATCAAGCAACCATATGCAATGTTTGCACATACACATCAAGAACATTGCTCATACACGTTAGTGCTTGTTCTTAGCACTTTCAAGTTCATTACCATACACATGTATTGGTGTCAAGTCATGTACAAGATTTTATTATCTTATATTCAAGTCTTAATCCAATTCTTTGGATGTTCAAGTCATGTACAAGATTTTATTGTCTTATACTTCAAGTTATAATTCCAATCTTTGGACATTCAAGCATGTATAAGAGTTATACATTTTACTCTTACAAGTTCTTAATCCTATTCTTAGGATGTTTAAGTCCAAGACTTTGTTCTAATGCCCCTAAGGTACATAAACATTGGTTTCAAGACAAGCATAACACATTAGTGCTTGTTCATAGCACTTTCAAGACATAAAGAAGAGTTGTTACTCTTATATTTAAGTTTTCATTTTAATTCTATGAGTACTCATGTTCGAGACTAAGTTCTAATGCCCCAAAAGGTACATATACACTTGCTAGGACATCTTATACTAAGGCTCCATGCTTTAGGAGGGGTAAGGTTTCATTTTAATTAAGTTTAAACCACTTTTGTAAAAACAGGGGACCGGGCGGGCGCTCGGTCAAAAGTTGGCAGGGCAAGCGGGCGCTCGGTGCATACCAGGCGCGCGCTTAGGGTTCAACAGGGATTTTTGTACTAAACTGAGGCAAGCAGGCGGGCGCCTGAAGCTAACCAGGCGGGCGCCTGGTGCTATTTCCAGCCAATTCTCATTTCTTTCTCAGGTTGAATAATTCTCCGTCCCAAGCGTAGGAGTAACTTTTTACTAACATTCTCACAACGAGGAAATTCCCAAGAGTACACTAACAAGTTCAAAACCATTACTTTCAACTCTAGTTCTTTATTTCCACAATATGTTAATACTCCCTTTGTCCCAAAATTACAAGTATCACAAAAATTGCCCCAAACACGAAATTGACAAGCACAAGTATCAGGAATAACATATATGCATGTTATTACAAGCAAGGGGGAACTAATAACTTACCTACTCCAAAATCAAAGTTACCCAAACTTATTTATGTTCGGCAAGAAACGCTCTATTCAACGCCACGAATATTTATCCGGGATCGGAATCAAGAACAGAGGGATAATTAAACACGATGAGTCGAGAATAGGGTGAACCCTAAACCTAGCTTTTGAGACAGAGGAAACAACGTAAACAATTTGGAAGAATGCTCAGAGAAGGAGGCAACCCAACAAGTTTATCTTTCAACTTTCAAGAAATGACCAGGAAGCCCCTCAAGTTCCACTTTTAACAAAAAGGCCCCTAAAGTCATAATTTTCACAAATGACCCAAAAGTCAAAACTAGACATTTAACCACCTTAATATTCTAAAGCAGTTAAGAAATTAACCCAAGTAAAACTAGCACATAATATACAAGTTCATGAATTTAACAAGCAAGTCAAATATTTAACAAAAATAAGGATGGGTGTTACATCCTCCCCACCTTAAAGAAAATTCGCCCACGAATTTTACTTACCAAGATTTTCAAATAGGCTCGGGTATTTATCTCACATCTCTTTCTCGGTTTTCCAAGTAGCCTCTTCTATTTCATGATTTCTCCAAAGGACCTTCACAATAGGAATCCTTTTGGTGCGCAAGACTTGCTCTTTCCAGTCAAGAATTTCAACAGGTTGTTCCTCATAGGACAAATCAGGCTGAAATGGAATAGCCTCATACTCAAGAACATGTGACTCATCCACCATATACTTGCGAAGCATAGACACGTGAAAAACATCATGAATACCAGATAAAGAAGGTGGTAAAGCAACTCTATAAGCCAACTTTCCAACTCTTTCAAGAATTTCAAATGGACCGATATAACGAGGAGATAACTTTCCTTTCTTCCCAAATCTCTTTATACCTCTACGAGGAGAGACTTTCAAGAATACAAAGTCACCTACCTGGAATTTAAGATCCCTTCTGCGATGATCAGCATAACTCTTTTGTCTACTTTGAGCTGTGCGCAATCTATCTCGAATGAGTTTCACACTCTCAACTGATTGTTGAACCATTTCAGGTCCCAAGAGTCTATCTTCTCCCACTTCATCCCAGCATATAGGAGATCGACACTTCCTACCATAAAGAGCTTCATAAGGAGCCATTTCAATGCTAGACTGATAATTGTTGTTATAAGCAAACTCAGCTAAAGGAAGATGAGTATCCCAACTGCCTTTAAAGTTAACAACACAAGCACGTAACATATCCTCGAGAATCTGTATAAGTCTCTCAGATTGCCCATCAGATTGGGGATGAAAAGCAGTACTGAAATTCAATTTAGTACACATGGCATCCTGAAGAGCTTGCCAGAATCGAGAAGTAAAACGAGGATCTCTGTCAGATACAATACTCACAGGAACTCCATGGAGTCGAACAATCTCCTGAACATACAAAGATGCCAACTGAGTCAATAAATATCCCATGGAAACAGATAAGAGGTGAGCTGACTTGGTCAGTCTATCCACTATAACCCAAACAGCATCGTGGCCTCGTCTGGTACGTGGTAAACCAGTCACAAAATCCATCGTGATAATCTCCCATTTCCACTCTGGAATTTCTAATGGTTGCAACAAACCTGCTGGACGTTGATGTTCCATTTTTACTTGTTGACAAGTCAAACACTTGGACACATACTCAGCAATTTCTCTTTTCATGTTGTTTCACCAGAAATGTTTTTTTAAGTCTTGGTACATTTTTGTGCTTCCAGGATGAATAGTTTTTTTTGCAATCTTGTGAGCCTCTTCAAGAACTCTCTTCTTGATATCAAGATCAACTGGAACGCAAACTCTGCCTCGAAAGGTAAGAATTCCATCATTGTTGAAAGAAAAATCTGGTTGTTTTCCTTCATTCATTCCACTAATAATTTTTTGCAATTCTGAATCAGTTACCTGAGCTTCTTTGATGTGTTGGAGTAAGTCTGAAGTAGCCTTTATATTAGCAAGAATAACTCCATGTCTCGATTCACAAGGACTCCAATCACACAAGTCTTCTAGCAATTTCCATTCACGAATCATCAAGCAAGAAATATAAGTCTTTCTGCTCAGTGCATCAGCCACAACATTTGCCTTTTCTGGATGATAAAGGATAGTACAATCATGATCCTTCAATTTCTCCATCCATCTACGTTGCCTCATGTTAAGTTCTTTTTGAGAAAACAAGTTCTTCAAGCTTTTATGATCAGTGAAGACTTCAAATTTTGTCCCATACAAGTAATGCCTCCATTTATGTAAAGCAAAAATAATCGCAGCCAACTCTAAATCATGAGTAGGATAGTTCTTTTCATAAGGAGATAATTATCTAGAAGCATAATCTATTACCTTGCCATCTTGCATTAGAACACAACCCAATCCTTCTTTAGAAGCATCGGTATAAACCATGAAATTCTCACTTCCACTAGGTAAACCCAAGACTGGAGCTGTCGTTAAGCGCCTTTTCAACTCTTGAAAACTTGCTTCACACTTTTCATTCCACTCAAAAGAAATATCTTTCTGAGTCAGATTAGTCAATGGAGTAGCAATCTTGGAGAATCACTCAATGAATCACCGAAAAAGGGGAAAAAAGCCGGTCAAGTGCTACAATTGTGGCACGATGGGTCATATCAGTTATGACTATCCGGATAAGGATGGTGATGCATACGTGGTGGATGATGGAGATGTATTAATCCTAGGAGAGGAGCATTCAGGTGAAGATTGGGTGTTGGATTCTGGAGCTTCTTGTCATGCTAGTGGGGATGCAGAAACAATGGAGCGGTATAAAACTGGAGATTTTGGGGTTATCTATCTTGGTGATGATCAACCATTCAAGATCAAAGGTAAGGGGGATGTGATGATGAAGACACTTAACGGGGCTGTTTTACAATTGCACGATGTGATGCATGTTCTGGACTTGAGAAGAAGGGTGATTTCTGTGGGACAACTTGATGATGAAGGGTATGGTGTGACCTTCACTGGTGGGTCTTGGGAATTCACAAAAGGAGCTAAGGTGATAGCTCATGGGGTTAAGGAGAAGATGCTGTACTCTACCTACAATGTCGACATTCGCTCGGGTGGGAGCAAGAGGCTAAAGAACCGGCCTATTGGTGTAGAAAGGAGAGACATCAAGAAACGGTATGTTAGGGGGAGAAGGACACAAAGTTAATCAATGCGGTGTAGAAGTCCAAGTGCCCTAACAGAGAGCGTGTTCAGACCAAGAGAAGACGATGCAATAAACAAGGTGTGTCCAAGTTTCAAGGGGAAGCATTGCGAGGAGGTGGGTCTGGAGGGAGAAGGCGAAGTTAGACTTGCAGAGAGAAATCAAGGTAGAAGCTGATTTGGGGAGGCAAGAACTATCTAACACGGAGAGGTTGAAACGTCGCTTGGTTTCAACTCGCCTTAGTACTTGAGCGGGGGGCTCGGTAATGTCAAATCAATATGGGAGTAAAATGTGTTCGAAGGTGTTCACTCCGTGGTAGGAGTTGATGGGTGTTTCTATGCTTATGAGTTTAGTCTCCAGGTGGGAGATTGTTAGGATTGGAGTCCTAAACTATGAGGAAGAAAAGGAGTCTAAGTCGGGGGAGTTGGTGGAGATCAAAAAGGGTTCAAACCGGAGGAGGAGTTCCTGGCGGAGGAGCAGGCGGGCGCTTGCTCTGGACCAGGTGGGCGCTCAAGTGGACAGTGACTGATCCGTCTGGGGGAAACTAATTCAAGCGGACGCTTGCCTAGACCCAAGCGGGCACTTGGTATGCCGCCTGGGCTGATTTGTTTCCTATTTTGACACAATCTCTTCTTAATTTGATTTAGATCTTTCTTGTACTGCTATATAAGCATAGATACGACCTAGAACACATTGTAGCAACATATTAGAAGGTGTCTAATAATTTATTGACTTGGCAATTGCCCCCGGACATAGTTCATGTGTTGAACGAACCGGGTAAACAATTCTTGTGTTCTTGTTTGTGTGATTCTCTCATATTGTGCTTGTGGGTTTTATTGTTCTTGATCTAGATTGCAATGGGGTACCACTAAATTTCCAACAGAAGAAAGTAGTTAGATTGATTTAAAATAAAAATGAAAAAAAAATTAATAATTAACTTTTAAGAATTAAAAAACAAGTAAGAAATATAGTACTTCCTTCAAGCACAAACTCAACAGCAAGATAGGAAATATAATAAGCATGTTTTATAAATATCATGAACTACTAATGATTGTCACCATAATTTACTTGTTGTTTACGGCTTCATAGATTGAGATCATGAACTATCTATGATTTGAAAACATTAAAGCGGTGCTTGTAGTAGATTACAAAGTGCAAGTTAGTTTTAGTTTGAAAGACATACGGGAGGAAAATTTCAAAGAGTATTGTTTTATAATTTATCACCGTTAAACAATTATTGAGATAATGGAGTAAACTACATAATGTTCAATCTTGTTCTATCTACAACTTGTCGTAATACAACTACTGTGATCGAAATCAAAAATCGGATATCCTGTACACTAGAGGGGAATGAGGTCAGACCATACACTTGGGAGTTGAGAAAACTCAATGTCTTATAGAGCTTTCTACGTAAGAGTATGCAATATTGACTAGTGCCATCTATCATTCCCTACTTTATTTCAGTGTTCAAAGTTTATCGATTGTTGGCTCTTGTAATGGATTGGTTTGCATCCGATTTTGTCATAAGAACCACAAGTACGAGCAGAAGATGGGGCAGATGTTTTGGCATTTGGAACCCAGCCACACAAAAATTCAAACTCGTCCTCCCTCTGAGTTTGGTAATCTCTCAAATACTATAGTTGCGAGAGACGAGCGAACCAGTAGGATTTTGGGACTGTCAAATTATTCTTGAGGTATAAAACCATATTTGTATAACTCTAATAACAAAGGAAGAAGAAAAAAAAAAGAAAAAAATATATATATTCCCTGACAAGAGAGAAGAGATGTAACATAGTCTTCATAAGTCTGGTTGATTAGGAGGGGAATTGAAATAGCCAAAGTCTTTTTTTTTTTTTAAGTTTATCATGGTTAATGTATTTCCGGCACTATTGAGAAAAGATTGTAACTATTCCAAACCAGTTATTCATCAACTCTGGTCTGGTGGTAGAAAATGAGACCATTCACAAGAGTGGTAGACTTAATAACACTCTTCGGGTTGAGAGCTTTCCTAATCTTGTACACAGCTGAAGCTGTACCTATAGCATGCTCCGCCGCACTCATTCCGTCATGGGTCACCTCTCTTGCTTGTTCTCCATACCGGAGTCAACAATCTGATAATATCCTAAGTCAACAAATCTTAAGAAAAGTAAAACCAATATTACAGATATCCTAGCAGAAAGCCAAATTACAATAAAAAGGATCTTTATCGTATTGGCCGCTTTCACAAACACTCTCTCTCCCAAAATGATCTTCTCATTTGCCATTTTTCATTTTCCCAAAAAGTTCTTCCCATGTTAACAAATTACACATTCAAGTAATGTACTTTCCATTTAGGTTATTCCAAAGATATGTGTTGAATATAATATGTTTATGAACATTAACCTTATCGTATTACACGTCAAATTAAGAAAATTAGTTTGGTTATGAATTAAGGGTACTTACGGAAACTAAAGATGTTTTTAGAATCAAGGGTAAGTTAGTTAGTGGAGGGGAATAATCATCTCAACTCAAGGACCTCGACATAGAAATATGTACAAAAGGGGAGGGAAGAGAGAGAGGAAGGACATACTGAATCCATCCAAGGAAGCTATAACAATTTCCCCAGTAAGTAAGAAGGTTGAAGAATTTCTTGCCAACACCTCTGTTTACTGTAGTATTTAACTTGTGAAGAATCCCGACACTTTCACAACTCCTTAAAAGGATCCCAGCCGCCACATTCTCTGCCATCTTTGTTAATTTCTTGACCCAGGAAAAAAATAGTCTTTATCAACTCATATATACACACCGAAACAAAACATGACGGATACACTATTAAATGAGCTTGTAACCAAAATGTCACTCCATCTCTAAATGCTCGTCAAATTTCTGAAAACTGTCCTTAGATGAGCATTATCTTCTAGGAAAGATACTACATTTATCTATAACTATCATGTTCTAATCTGTATTTGCAATAACATATTGCTGTTATTAAGGGCATATTACTGCTACTAAATAAACGCATAAAAGGTAACCTCCACAGTTTTCCTGAAAATTTGAAAATGAACCTACATTTGGGGAGAGTAGGGAAGGAGTGATTTATGTTGGAATAAAATATTCGACCAGTTCAGATTAAACAGATTTAATCAATAAAGGGGCAATCACGAATTCAATAGCAATACAGATTATAGCCAAAAGCATAACAGAAATAGAAAAGGAACGCGTACCAGGAAAAACGGCAAACAGGTAAACAAAAGGGAGTCAGAATACTTATCAGATCGAGTCGTCTGTATGAAGACTCTCCTAAGAGAATTTATTGCGCCCTTACTGGTGCGACAAAGAGTTACGGCAAAATCCTCCGAGGATAAAACGATCTCAACAAACGTACCAAGAAATCTCGCACGAACAGGTACAGATGCACTTGCGCCTACTGTCTTCGCCTGAATCGCCCGCTCAGATCAATCACAGAAACAGTGTATGGAGAAGACAGATTTCGGGTTGCAAAAAACAGAGAGTATTTTTGCGTTTGTAAATCTGAAACCGGGGCTGTTATTTTATACACGTATGAAGTCGGTTAGGGTTTTGAGAAGGACTCTAAAACCTACCCGAATTACAGTAGCTTATTCTTGAAGGAAAAACAACTGCACAGTTAGAGTCCAGTTAGGAAACTGACGAGACTAAATGTTTCCGTTAGCAAAAAGGAAACTTCAAATGAATTTTTACTAAAAAGATACGCCCACAAACCGAACCATCCGCCCAAGCGCCCGGCTAGGCCAAGCCGAGCGAACGCGTGTGGGGAAAGGTTCAAGTCCACCTCACATGTAACTTGAACATGAGACTATGAAGTACCTTGTAATTTATGGCACTCCAACTTCCCATTCCTATTCCATGTGGGTTGGGACAAAAAGCCTTTTATATTCCCAAACAAAGGGGAGGTTTGGCTTTCCTATCCCATGTGGGATACCAACCAACCCATTTCATCTTTGAGAATTAAAGCACTTAAATGCCCATCTTTGAAGTCTTAGAACCATGGATTAAATCCATAATTTGGCTTTCACCAAAACACATAATTTCCTCATGCTACATCATACAATGTATATCAACATTGACCATGATCAAACTCAAAGGGACCCACAAATAGGACCCACCCAATTGAACTCTGCAGCATGGACCTGCCTATCTCCAAAAAGAAGAATGCTGATCATCTAGTTAAGTTAACATCAAACTTAGATGCACTTAGACATACGATCATAATATTAAGTAACTACTGTTTCATCATTTAGATAATTTCCGACCTAAGAAACTTATGTAGGGACCGCGACCACCACCACCACTTTCCCACATTAGTATGATATTGGCCCAAACTTAGATGCACTTAGACATACGATCATAATATTAAGTAACCATTGTTTCATCATTTAGATAATTTCCGACCTAAGAAACTTATGTAGGGACCGCGACCACCACCACCACTTTCCCACATTAGTATGATATTGGCCCAAACTTAGATGCACTTAGACATACGATCATAATATTAAGTAACTACTGTTTCATCATTTAGATAATTTCCGACCTAAGAAACTTATGTAGGGACCACGACCACCACCACCACTTTCCCACATTAGTATGATATTGTCCGCTTTGGGCCTAGCCAGCACGGATTTGTTTTGGGAACTTCCCAAAAGGCCTCATACTAATGAAGTGGGTGGGTGCTATTATATAGCTTGCAATTGTTTCCTCAATTGCCGATGTAGGACTTTGGGTTGCACCCCAACAACTTAAAATCCATAGCTCGTCTCTACTAATTAGTAATCACACAACATCAGTGTACTAGTCGTTAAGACTCGTGGAATGCTAGAGTTGGGCCGCTAATTGCAGAATTATCATAATAGTCAAAACATAAATTTCTCAACTCGAATCGAGCCCAACTTGGCTAAGCTTATTTATATCCTAGCTTCTTGACTACTTACCAACACAGCTTATATCCACTATGGCATCAAAACAGTGTTAAAAAGAACATCTATAAAAGAAAAAAATCATCAAACAAATCAACATCATACCTTTTCATTCTCCTCAAAAGCTTGAGGACTAATATTCGAACACGGACTCGACCCGACCCGCTTCTTCAAAACCTCATTCAGTCACATCCCCACACCACAATATCCCCCTAATCACCTTACCCGACCCGGCTGCAATCATCTTAGCAACACTCCCACTATAGTCCTCCACATTCGGAGCCAACAATTTATGTATTACTCATTCCGTTCAACAAGTTGTTAAAAGGCTGCAGTTTACGTATGTCTAATTCTAAATTTATGCAGCCATTCAAATATTTGATACTCTATGTCCCTAAATGAATGCCAAGTTTCATTTTAAGGGACATCCGAAAATCTCTACGCTTTATACAATTTAGTGGCAAAGATTCATATAAAATCATGTAATCCTCTTTCCAAACATTTACTTTTACAAATGTAAAGAGACTAGTGAAAAAAAAAAATTGGTAAAAGAACATATAAGAACGAAGTTACTTTCAAAAAAGACATTCACTTTGAAACAAAAATTTCTCAAAAATGGACATTCATTCAGAGAAAGAGGGAGTAGTATCATGTATTACTCATTCCGTTCTAAAATCAAAAGTAAATTTGGACGTTTATTTTGAGACAGAGTGGTATCATTTTTACATTAATAAACCAGGTCAAATTCAGCTGTTTGCGACTGTCTCCATTCTCACCAGAAGCCATGTTTGGGGTATAGTACTATATATCAGTCTCAACAAATTTAAAATATAATATACTCCCTCCATCCCAGTACAAATAGGATTAGAGGAGTTTACACACTAATTAAAAAAAACTAGTAAATGTGTGGTAGAAAATGAAGAGAGAGAATGAGTAGAGTAAATAGTAGTGTTAGTTGGATAAATTGAGTGGTGGAAAATGAAAAGAGAGAATGAATGAGATAAAAAGTAGTGTTGATTGAATAAATTGAGTGGTGGAAAATGAAGAGAGAGAATGAGTGGGGTTGAAACATTTCCATTTTGGGTAGTCTCACTTTTAGTGGGACGTCCCAAAAGGGAAAGAAGTCTCACTTGTGCTGGGACGGACGGAATATATATTTACATTTACTACTCCCTACATTCATTTTGAGACGAAGGAAGTAGTTAGATTGATTTAAAATGAAAGAAACAAAACTTGATAATTAATTTTTAAGAATTAAAAAAAACAAGTAGGAAATATAGTACTTCTTTCAAGCACAGACTCTACAACAAGATAGGAAATATAATAAGCATGCTTCATAAAGATCATGAACTACCAATGATTGTCACCAAAATTTACTTATTGCTTACTGCTTCAAACATAGAGATCATGAACTATCAATGATTTGAAAATATTAATGTGGTGCTTGTTATAGATTACAAAGTACAAGTTCGTTTTAGTTTAGAAAACATAAAGGAGGAAAATTTCAAAGAGTACTACTTTATAATTTATCTCTGTTAAACCGTTATTGAGATAATGGAGTAAACTACATAATGTCCCATCTAGTTCTGTCTACAACTTCTTGTTGTAATACCAACTACTTGTAATACAACTACTGTGATCGAAACCGAAAATCGGATATCCTCCTATCCCGATGAGGAAACTCGATGTACGAGAAAGCTTTTTGTGAGTAGGAGTATGAGGGTCGAATATTGACTTGAGTTAGACTTTGACGTTTACGGGTTATAATGATCGATGTCGTATGTATCAAGGGCTGGTTTTCTCCAGGTTACTACCACACCAAATGAATAAAATGGCCAAACATAAGTTACACATGTTCAGCACGTAATGATTTGTCGGAGGTTTCTAAGGGCATCCACAATAGTTGTTTTATGATAGCGTCGATACCTCAGTTTATTTCTCATCCCATTGTGCGTTAATGGATCGAACTCATTCACAAGAAACGACTCTTACTTTTAGACACTGTTATTTTGTGAAATTGTGGAGCCCACGTTTGTTTTATCTCCACTTCACATTTGACTATTCAAACTTTTTAAGGATAGTAACACTTGCTTCACTAGTCATGTTGTGTGTATGAACATTTAAGCCTAAATTGTAGAAATGAGAAGAATTTTTTGGGACAATAAAAAATGGCAAATGAGAATATTATTTTGGGACGGAGGGAGTATTATTTTCTTCTACCAATTTTTTTTTTAATCTATATTAAGCTTTTAAAATAAATGTTCTTGAGAATAAAACAACATTTATTGTATTTGAAAAAGCAGGGTCAAGGCTTAAGTCAGAAAGGAAGTGATATCCAAAGTATTGTCACTGCAACGATATCACTTCTGCCAGCACTAACACACACGAACAGAAAATAATTTCTGGAAAGAGTTGCAGCGAAAAAATCACACAAGAAAATAATTTTCTCAAGATATATAAATTATATATCTTGAGGGATGCCTCAAAAGGCGAGACCTTCACTACTAATAAGAGAGAATTACAAGGTCGAAAATTCCTAAAGCTATTACAACGAAAGCTTCTAGGAACGAACTAAGTCTATAACACAATTCCTAACCTAGCCAAGACTTTTATAAAACTCGATACAAGAACATAAAAGTATTTTGGGAATTTATAAGGAAACAAGGAAAAGTGTAAAGACATTTGTGTGAGGAAAGTGTGTTGTGATTGCCGTAAGTTCCATCTTCACATCCTCATCTATTTATAGTACTTCTTGGACTTGGGAAACACTCCAATAATGGTAGAAGGGCTGTTAAAAACGTGGGGAGGGAGTGGATGAGTTGGCCGAGCCTTTAGGGGCATTATCCCCACATTTCCTTTTAAATAGGAACCGACTTTCTTCTTGGCCAAGTTCGTGCTTCACCTTCTTGTACCTCTTAGCTTCTGCATCTTGTACCTTATCCTCCCTAAGATCAGCCGTTGAATGAGTCAAATTCCCCATGTGTTTGTTATGCTTAATTCCCACATGTTTGAATGGATAAAATCCCATTTTATCCATAATTCTCCTTTTTATCTTCCTTGCAATATCATAGCTTGTATTATACCTGTAAATTGGACCAACATAAAAACAAACCTTGCAATAATATTAGATATTAGTCCAGCAATTATTTAAGAAGCAAATATACAAATATAATAAAGTCTGCCCGTCGGCAGCACTGGGAAGGTGTGGTTATCACTTCTGGTATCACCACATTCTGCACTTACAATCTCCCCCTTAATTGTATATTTCTTCACAAACTAAATAATGCTGCGACCTGCAACACAAAGTTAGTCACAAGTCTAGAATATACATGCACTCTTCTCGAAAATAAACCCCCCCCCCTCAAAGAGGTGAGTCAACCAAAATATCAATGACAAAAAAATGGTTGTATCTAAACCAAAGTACTAAACATAAGTACTAAAACGACCGAAAAAGTCCACGGTCAATATCCAAAACATCCAAATGTTATGAAGTGCATCTCACACTTCACAAAACCAACCAAAACATAAATTGTTTTACAACCAAACAACCAAAGAAAATTGTTTAAAACACCACCACCACAAATTTTAAACACAACCTTTAAGCAAATTGTTTTAAGAAGTACCCAGCTTCCAAAATCAAGAATTTCAGAAGGACCATCAATCTTCTTCCTCCTCGTCCTCGGCTTCGGCTTGTTCAGGATCATTGTCTCCAGCACTTCTCCCAGCACTTGTGGCAGCACCTGCAGCAGCATTTTCTCCCCCTGTTTGTGGAGAAATCTGAGTTATGAGAGCTTGCAAGTCTGACTGAATATTCAGCCATGACTGAACCTGAGCCTGTACATTTTCCATAATCCTGTGTAACATCCTATGGACAGCAATTTGAGAGGTCATATCGAAAGTGCTACCGGAGGTGTGGACCCCACTTTGTGAAGCACTGCCGGCTGTACCTGTAGGAAATGGAAATGTGAAATCTGGAACAGGTTGTTGAGCTCGAGAGGGTGCTTTCGGAGGAGGTGGAGGTCGGGTGACTGAAGGTTTAACCCATGGTAGATCCTTGTACCGATTTCCTCTTTTTAGTTGATTATCGATGGTATAAAAAACAGGACCGGGTGTAAACATAGCAGAGCCTTCAATAGGAAGCTTTTGAAATGTGAGGACTCGAAAGATCAGAGAGGGAAATGGGAAATAGGTTGTGTCTTTTCAAGTTGGCCACGAAGCAAGATGCTTAAAAACTAGATTCCCAAAATTAATAGGCTTGTTTTTCCCGAGTTTGAATAAAACTTTTGCTTGTTCCATGGTCAAATTTTGGTCACTTTTAGAGGGAAGCCAATTGAATAAGCAAAGTTTATGAAGGACAGAGTAAAGCGATGTAAGCTTAGAAGCAGGAAATTTAACCTTGGAATCATTAGGCCATTTTCGGACTTCATGATGAGTAAGAAAGTCGGCCATAATGTCTTTGTTGCAATTAATACTCTCCTCTTGAACATGAGGAAGACCTAAGGCTTTGTTGATGATTTCGGTGTTAAAGAGATAAACTTTTCCCCTAACAAAAACCTTTCCAAAGGCGGGAGAGTTGACATTATCCAAAGACGAACTCAAATTGGCATAGAAATTGCGGACAACCTTATCAACATACGGTTTGGCTTGGGTATTGGGAATCAAAAAATTACGGTCCTCTAAAAATTGATAAACACCATTATTCCTTAAGTCCACTTCATCAATGTTCTTCTCTTCTAAAAAAGGAGTGTTTGAATGTTTGAGTAAGAATTCCATATTTTCCTTTTTATAAAATTCAAGAGAGAAGTGTTGAAAGGGAAAGACACTATTTTCCTCTACGAAATTTGTCTCATCATCAGAAGCAGCATCAGATTCAGAGATAAGAGGAGAAGAATGGTGTACCTCCTGTGTTTTGGACCGGGTTTGACGAGCTTGAGGTGCTATCGAAGGTGCTGTCGCCTTCTTGACAGCACTAATGTCAGCACCTTGAATTCATTTACCCTTAGCCAATCTTTGTGCAGCAGCAGCCAATGTCTCAGTATTTTCTTGATCATCAACCCATTTATCAAAGTCGTCTTCAGAGGCTTCTTTCTCCACCGAGTAATTCTCGTCGGATGCATGGGGAGATGACAAACTTTGAGACTCACTTTCTGAAAGATCAACAGGATCATCAGGAGTATTGGAGGTTGACTTTCTGAAAATTGCCTGAAGTCTGCTTGAAGTCCTCTTTTTGGGTGCTTGAACTGGCGGTGGTTGAGGCGGTGATTTTTGCTTTTTCTTGACGGCTTTGGTGGTCGGAGCAACTGGTTGGGAAGGAACCGAGCTTGGACGGGCTTGTGCAACCGGAATGGGAGGCGGATTGGACACCACAATCGCCAAATTCGGCGGTGATGTCACCGGTGTTGTCGCCGGTGATGTCTCCATTGGAGAGAAGAATCGAGCCTCTGTTGCGTTGGGAGAGACCTCCATTGGTTCTGAGGATGATTTTGGCGGAGATGTCATTGATGAATTGAGAAGAAGAAAAAGAAACTGAGAAGGGAAAAATGTCTAGGGTTTTTCGGCAATTGAAAGACGAAGCAGAGGGATAGAGAGATCGGCTAGGAGGAGGGAGGAAGAAGGATTTTATTAAGGACGTTTTAGGAAGAATGCAAATGGATAAATACACGTCTTTAATTTTGATAACTCTTCCTATTCCTATAAACCCTCAACTCCCCCTAATTTTTAGCTAGTAGTTATCATCTCTATCACTCCCCCATTTTTAAATAACCAACCGGCCATTATCCCAAAAAGCCTTTTTTAAAAAAAATAAATAAAAAAATAAAACAAAAAATAAAAGAAAAAAATAAAAGAAAAGAAAATAAATTCGGCCTAGGTGACTACATCCCTAATTTTTGAGTTTGATTTACTTTTAGGGATGAAGTTACTTAACCAAATTCACCAAAAATAAAATAAAAAGGAATTTAATAAAGACTTTTTGAAAATAAAAAACTCCACAAATTATAAAGGACTTTCGGACTTTCAAAATTTAAATATTAAATCCGAGAATAATAAAAAAATAATGTAGCACATACTAATGTGTTATTGGCAATGATGGTAACACTTTAGAAAACATATAAGTCAAATATCCCCTTGAAAACAAATTTTACTTTAAGGAACATAAGGCAAAACAATCCTCATTATCAACACTTGAGGCACATTGTTAAGCTTCTTTATAATAAGCAATTGAGGCTAAGAAACAAGCTTTTCATTTTCAAACACTTGAGGCATAGCAAGCCTTAAATGCATGTTTGAAGTTAACAATATATAAGCTTGTTCTTCATCTTTAAGCACTTTAAAATATAAGCATAATTTACACTTCTTTATCTACAAGTAAGCATCGTAGTAGCGAGCTCCGTGCCCCGAGTCCTTATAAAGTGTAAAACATGCTTTAGTGATTTGTATCTTTCAAGTGGGATACACTGTAGTAGCGAACTCCATGTTCCCAATACTTAGTACAAAATCACTAGATAGTATCTTCCTTTGGCAAGGTGCATCATCGCAGCGAACGCCGTACCCCGAGCTACTAAGGAGATATCATTAGTGCTTTTTGCCTTTTAAATATATTTTTATCACAAAAATTAGTGACTTTGTCACTTTTGAGTACAAAGAGAATTTTGACAAACATGTTAACCAAGTATAAACCTACCAAAACAAAAAGGTCAGCATGTGCCGCTCCAAGAGCTTAAAAAAAAAAAACAACAGTTTTTTTTTTTTTTCACAGTGTTACCAGAAGTGTTGACAACACTCAGGGTAACACTAAAAAACATTAGATTAAATAATACAAAGACCAAGAGATCTTTTCAAACTAGAAAATCTCTCATGGTCAAGAGCCTTGGTAAAAATGTCAGCAAGTTGATACTTAGTATCAATATGCTCTATGTTTATCAAATCTTTTTCAACCAAGTCTCTTAGAAAATGGTGATGAATATCAATGTGTTTAGTGCGGGAATGTTGAACCGGGTTTTTTGAAATGTTTATTGCACTCAAGTTATCACAGTACATGGTCAAAGTGTTACTCTCAAGACCATAGTCATCTAACATGTGTTTTAACCAAATAAGTTGAGAACAACAACTCCCGGCTGCTACATATTCTGATTCAGCAGTCAAGAGGGAGACACAGTTCTGTTTACGACTATACCATGATACTAAGTTATTACCCAAAAAGAAACACCCCCACTAGTACTTTTCTTATCATCCATGTCACCCGCCCAGTCAGAATCACTAAAACCAACAAGGTTGGTATTAGTATCCTTAGAAAACCATATTCCTAAATCACTCGTCCCCGACACATTTGATTATCTTTTTGACAGAATTTAGGTGGGAAAGTTTAGGACTGGCTTGATATCGTGCGCATACACACACACTAAACATTAAATCAGGGCGACTCGCTGTAAGATAAAGGAGACTACATATCATTGAGCGATATAAGGTTGGATCCACATCCTCTCCAACTTGGTCCTTTCCCAACTTCAGTGTCGAACCCATTGGTACTTTAGACTCCTTGGCATGCTCCAACCCGAACTTTGTTACTAAACTTTTCGCATACTTGCTTTGAGAAATAAAGATCCCTTCATTCGACTGTTTCACCTGCAATCCAAGGAAAAAGTTTAGTGCCCCTATCATACTCATTTCGAAAGTTGATGACATGGCATCCACAATTTTTTTCAAATAGGTTTCAGATGTGGAGCCAAAAACAATGTCATCAACATATATTTGAGCTATGACAAGGGTTTTACCATTTCTTAAGATAAACAAAGTCCTATCGGCTTCTCCTCTAACAAAGTCATATTCTAACAGAAATTGAGTTAATCTACCATACCATGCTCGAGGAGCTTGTTTCAAGCCATATAAGGCTTTTATAAGTTTATAAACATGGTGTGGTTTGAATGGATCTTCAAAACCTTTTGGTTGTTCAACATATATTTCTTTATCAATATATCCATTCAAAAACGCTCATTTCACATCCATTTGGTGCAATGTGATTTTAAGGTAGCAAGCTATAGCTAAGAGAAGTCTCATGGACTCAATTCTTGCCACAGGTGTGAATGTCTCATCATAATCGATACCTTCGACTTGTGTATATCCTTGAGCCACAAGACGAGCTTTATTACGAACAATGTTACCCGTTTCATCAGTTTTGTTTTTGAAAATCCATTTAGTCCCAATAATATTAGTGTTAGTGGGACGGGGAACTAAAGTCCAAACATTGTTTCGGGTAAATTGTTCAAGCTCCTCTTGCATAGCTTGAATCCAAAAATTATCTTTTAAGGCCTCAATCACATTCTTAGGCTCAACGAAGGAAATAAAACAAGAGTGTTTTACCTGAGCATATGTGGTAGACATACACACATACCTTACCATATCTCGATAATTGACAGGTTTTTTGTTCCTCGTTTGAATTCCTTCATTTACTTCCCCTATTACTTGTGTAGAAGGATGATTCCTTCTTATTCTGGCTGGGGGGGTCCCTCCTTATAACTTCATGAACCTCTGCACCTTCTGGATTTTCTTGTTCTGTTTCAGCAGCGGTACTGGAATCAGGTGATACCGGAAGTGTTGTCTCAACAGTGTTATCACTTCGGTCAGCACCTGCTTCATCAACAGAATCAGGATTCCCTCTGTTTTCAGTCAGCTCGTTTGACAGAATCAAGGGAGATTCTTGTGGTCCTTCACCTGTATTGCTCAACAAGTCATCAAAAACAATGTTAACCGACTCTTGGATAGTTTTTGACCTTAGGTTATATACCCTATATGCTCGACTATCTTGAGTGTATCCAAGAAAAATTGCATTATCACTTTTAGAGTCAAACTTAGTCAATTGATCCCGGTCATTTAAAATGTAACACATGCACCCAAAAACATGAAAATAGTGAACTTTAGGCTTCTTGCCTTTCAAAATCTCGTAAGGTGTCATAGTGGTACCGGGTCTTAAGAAAACTCTATTAGCGGTGTGACAAGCGGTATTTAGTGCTTCGGCCCAAAATCTTTTAGAAATTTGTTTAGAGAACAACATTACACGGGCCATTTCAAGTAAAGTCTGATTTTTCCTTTCGGCAATCCCATTTTGTTGAGGCGTTTTGGGTGCCGATAATTCATGGTGGATTCCCATTTTCTCACAGAAGGAAGAAAAAGAAGCATTTTCAAATTCTTTACCATGATCGGATCTTATACGAGAAACAGAAGCACAAAACATGTTTTTGATTTTTGAGTGTAAGATTCTGAACTTTTCAAATGCCTCAGATTTTTCTTTGAAGAAAAAGATCCAAGAGAATCTAGAAAAATCATCAACAACTATTAAAGAATATTTCTTACCACCCAAACTATCGACTTCAACAGGACCCATTAAATCCATATGTAAAAGTTGAAAACAATGTGTTGTTCCAGAGTACTGCTCATGGTATTGGGTAGCACTGTGGCCAACACGAGTTTGTTTGCCTTTAAAACAACTTTCACAAATGATTTTATTTTTGAAATCCAAATTAGGAACACCTTGAATAGCACCAAGTTTAATAATCTTTTCAATGTTTCGAAAATTGGCATGTCCTAACTTTTGGTGCCATAAGGTTGTGACATCAACTCTCACGGAGTTGCATACCTGTTTGTCTTCCACACAATAACAATTGTCGGTTGATCTAGTACCTGACATCACACACTTGTTAGTACGATCAAAGACCTCACAAGTATTTTTGTTGAATTTTACCTCTAAATTGTCATCACAAAGTTGGCTTATACTAATTAAATTAGCTACAAGACCATCTACATGTAAGACATTTTTTAAAGCGGGGAAACCGGACACATTTAAAGTTCCTTTCCCGATTATCTTACTCTTACTACCACCACCATAAGTAACATTACCTCTAAGAACAGATTCATAGTCTTTCAAAAACAATTTTGTTCCCGTCATGTGACGTAAACACCCACTATCAAAATACCATGAACCTTCAACATTAGTTCTTAAAGCAGTAAAAACAACATCACATCTTTGATTGTTTTTAGGTCTCCATTCTTTCTTACTTTGATTTTTGTTTCTCTGATAAGCAGTGATATCGGAAGTGATGGGTAACACTTCAGGTAACACTGAGGAACTGGACTGATTTCTTTTCATAAAGGTATGACTTTTGTTTTTAAAATGTCCAGTAGTGTGACAACAGGTACACACCTTCCTCTTATCCGAGATTTTGAAAGAAAAATCATTATCATTTCTACGTTCATTTACAAAACATGTTTGATTATCTTCCAAAGACAAAGAAGAGATAATATTATCTAAAGAATCTTGAAAACCAATACCTGCCCTGAGAGGTTTACTTAACATGAGGATCTCATCCAGTTTGGTAGACCCCGTGTTGAGTTTCTTAAGTGTGGTTTCGGCGAGGGACAATTTGGCCGTGACTTTTGCAAGCTCAGCATCCTTCTTTGTGAGCTCGATTTCTAGAGTAGCCATGCCAAGTCTTAGTTGCTGAGTTTCTTTGGTCAAGAATTGCACCATACTATGCTCCTTCTTGTATTCTTCAAGGATGTCCTCATAAAGGTTCCTCAATCCTCTTATGAGTTCATCCTTACTCATCTCAGCATCCTCTTGAGAACTTCCTGCATCCATGTTAATAGACCCCACAAAACAAACAGCATTATCAGAATTGAAATCATTATACCTGCTGGGTGTTATCACAGGTGTTATCCCACTTGGGTTATCACTTGGGATAGCACTTTCTGTGTTCGAGTCACACACAGTGACAAACATGGTTGTCTCGTCTGGTTCTTGAGCATGGTCCACTCCTTCTTCTTCATTATCACTGAGAGACACCCACAAGCTCTTACCCTTCTTCCTCAGATTATTTGCGCATTCATTGGCATAGTGACCCCATCCTGAACAAGTATGACATTGAATGGAGTCGAGGTAATTGGGATTGGAGCTCGACTGATCCGTGGACGCCCTTCGGATTGGATTCCCCTTCTGAGTGGTTGGGAGTGTCCTCCTTGGCATCAAATCATACACCTTGGTTTGTTGTTCCTTTGCTTTTACCTGCACATTTTCTTTGTTGAATTTTCTTAACATAGAGTTATATTTCCTAGCAAGTAAAGCAACACTAGTATTTTCATCCATTTCATCAAAAACCTCATCTTCCTCATCTTTTACATAAGACGAAGGAAGAGTTTTTAAAGAAACATTTTTGCCTTTAATAGCATCACTTTGACCAGCAAGATTTAGTTCAAAATTTTACAAAATGCTCATCAAAGTATTAATATCCATGGTTGCAAGATTGTGAGCCTCTTCAATAGATGACACTTTAATATTGAAGCGCTCAGGAAGAGTTCTAATTGCTTTTGAAACAAGTTGTTTATTTGTAAAAGATTCACCCAAAACTTGACATTCATTAGCAATATCAAAAAGTTTTTCAAAATATGAAGAGATATCTTCATTTTCACTCACCCTCAATCTTTCAAATTGACTAGTGAGCCTCCTAAGCTTAGTTTCACGCACACTATCATCCCCTTCACAAAATCTTTGTAAAGTATCCCATGCCTCCTTAGCAGTGGGAGTATTTTGAATGAGTTTAAAAATATGCATATCAACCCACTCATAAATGGCATTAAGTGCCTTTTCATTAAAACCAGCTAGGGCGTTTTCCTCATTTGTCCACTCGGATTCAGGCTTGACTTGAACGTCACCATCCTCATCCGGCGGCAACAATGGAACAGAATAACCATTCACAATAGATCGCCATGACCGGATATCAATTGATTTGATATACGAACGAAGGCGGATCTTCCAATAGGCGTAATTCGAACCATCAAGAACATGGAGTCTTTTTTTATTAGGATTTGCAGGATCATAAGCCATGACACACTGGACCGAGGTACTTAGTATATCAAGTAACCAGCTCTGGTGCCAATTGAAAAAGCAGGGTCAAGGCTTAAGTCAGAAAGGAAGTGATATCCAAAGTGTTGTCACTGCAACGATATCACTTCTGCCAGCACTCACACACACGAACAGAAAATAATTTCTGGAAAGAGTTGCAGCGGAAAAATTACACAAGAAAATAATTTTCTCAAGATATATAAATTATATATCTTGAGGGATGCCTCAAAAGGCGAGACCTTCACTACTAATAAGAGAGAATTACAAGGTCGAAAATTCCTAAAGCTATTACAACAAAAGCTTCTAGGAACGAACTAAGTCTATAACACAATTCCTAACCTAGCCAAGACTTTTATAAAACTCGATACAAGAACATAAAAGTATTTTGGGAATTTATAAGGAAACAAGGAAAAGTGTAAAGACTTTTGTGTGAGGAAAGTGTGTTGTGATTGCCGTAAGTTCCATCTTCACTTCCTCATCTATTTATAGTACTTCTTGGACTTGGGAAACACTCCAATAATAGTAGAAGGGCTGTTAAAAACATGGAGATGGAGTGGATGAGTTGGCCGAGCCTTTAGGGGCATTATCCCCACATTTCCTTTTAAATAGGAACCGACTTTCTTCTTGGCCAAGTTCGTGCTTCACCTTCTTGTACCTCCTAGCTTCTGCATCTTGTACCTTATCCTCCCTAAGATCAGCCGTTGAATGGGTCAAATTCCCCATGTGTTTGTTATGCTTAATTCCCACATGTTTGAATAGATAAAATCCCATTTTATCCATAATTCTCCTTTTTATCTTCCTTGCAATATCCTAGCTTGTATTATACATGTAAATTGGACCAACATAATAACAAACCTTGCAATAATATTAGATATTAGTCCAGCAATTATTTAAGAAGCAAATATACAAATATAATAAAGTCTGCCCGTCGGCAGCACTGGGAAGGTGTGGTTATCACTTCTGGTATCACCACATTCTGCACTTACAGTATTATTATATAATGAATCGGATTTTGTAATGAAATTAATTTCCCATTATGTTTTTAAATATTTATGCAATTTTTTTATTTATACATTATTTATTTATGTAATTTTTGTGTACTATATTTCAATAATTATTATTAATTTAACATAATATTAATTTTTATAAAATTGAAATTATTTTTCTTATTTACTAAAAGAAATTTTAGAATGCTGATTACAAATAAATGAAAAATATAATTTTAATAGAGTAAAGTAGTGGGTCCATTTTAAAGCCCATAATAGAATCAACCATTGTAGAAAAAACAAGAAAAGAGAGTATGTTTATTATTTGATGATGTGGCACTGAAGTGGCATGAGATAAAACTCATAATAGGTTCTACCACTGTGGTTATGCTCTAACATTTCCATCCAAAAACTCTTAATTGCTAACCTTTTGTAACTTCATACCCTTGTTTGTTAAATTTAAAACATAGAACTTTGTTCAACGAACGAACGCTGCCCAAATTTAGACTCTTATTTTGTAACTTACCCCAAAATAAATAAAGAAATTACACGTAAGTAATACTTTCCATTCAGGTCATTCCAAATATATGTGTTGAAGTCAATATGTTTATGAACTTTAACCTTATTGTATTACACATCAAACTATGAAAAATAAGTTTGGTTATAAATTAAGGGTGTATTTATGAAACTAAAGTGACTTTAAAAGATGGTTTTTGAATCAAAGGTAAATTATTATATTGGAGGGGATTTATCATCTCAAATCACTTGGAAAGGAAAAAAAAGAGAGAGGGAGGGAGGACAAACTGAAGCCATCCAGGGAGGCGATAACAATTTCCCCAGGAAGATGCCAACACCTCTGTTTACTACTCCCTCTGTCCCTAAATGAGTGTCCAAATTCCATTTTAAGGGACACTGAAAATCTCAACTTTTTGAACAATTTGGTAACAACGATTCATATATAATCTTGTAATCTCCTTTCCAAACCTTTAGTTTTGCACGTATAAAGAAACCGGTGAAAAAAAATTCGAAAAAAAACGTTTAGGGAGAAAGTTATGTTCAAAAAAGACACTCATATAGGGACAAAGATTTCTTGAAAATTGACACTCATTTAGGGACAGAGGGAGTATTTAACTTGTGAGGAATCCCGACACTTTCACAACTCGATCCCAGCCACGAGCCGCCACATTCTCTGCCATCTTTGTTAGTTTCTTGACCCTGAACATGATATTCTTTATCAACTCATATGTACTGTACATACCAAAACAATGAACATGACGAATATGCTATTAAATGAGCTTGTAACCAAAAATGACACTCCATATCTAAATAAATGCTAGTCAATTTTCCGAAAATTGACCCTATATTAGCATTATCTTCTAGTAAGCTACTACAGTCATCTATAACTATCATGTTCTAACTTGTATTTGCAATGACATATTGCTGTCATTAAGGGAATATTACGGCCACCAAAAAAGCATAAACGGCAACCTCCATAGTTTTCCTGAAAATTTGAAAATAAACACATTTAGGGGCAGTAGGGAAGGAGTGATTCACACAGCTAAACTCTTAAGCGTGGACCTGCCTAGCTCCTAAAAGAAGAATGCTGATCATCTAACAACGAACTTATTCTTACTGAGACATTCGATCATCATATTAAACTGACTACTGTTTGATCATTTCTGACATAGGAAACTCAAAATCCATAGCTTGGCTCTAATCTTTCCGTATAGACCACGTTCTTGCTCTTAAACAAACATTTAAGTTACACCAGTCCAACAATCTAAGAAACCTCTTTCAAGCTGAGTTCAAATATGATATTAACCTCATGATAGAAACCAATTGTCTCTACTAATCAGTGCTCACAAAAGTTCTGCGCACTAGTCGTTAAGACTCGTGGAATGCTGCAGCTGGAGTTGAACCAGCCAGAATTATCATAATAGTTGGAACATAAATTTCTCAAATTGTATCGAGCCCAACTTGGCTTAGCTTATTTACATCCTAACTTCTTGACTCGTTACCAAAAAGTCATTACCAACACAATTCATATCCACTATGGCAGACAGTTAAAAAAAAAAAAAAAAAAAAAAAAAAAAACTATATAAGAAAAGAAATTTCACCAAACAAATCAAGATCATACCTTTTCATTCTCCTCTCAAAGCTTGAGGACTAATATCCGAACACGGACTCCTCTTCTTCAAGACCTCATTCCCCCACCTCAACCATCCACAGTCACATCCCTATGTAAATGTTTACTTTTAAGAAATTATTGTCTCAAAATTATGTCTTTTTTGAAAATAACTTTGTCGTTATATGGTTTTTTCCAAAAAAAATATCACTAATCATTTATAAACATGCAAAACTAAATATTTAGTAAGTAGATACAAGAATATGTATGTATCTTTGCCAGTGGCGAAGCCAGGAAATTCCGGGAAGGGGGTCAAGATTTTTTTTTTCGAGATAACCAATATAATTGATGTATCAAAATTTATTACACAAGGGGTCAAAATAATAATTTAGTGCAATTTTCTCTAAAAACTAAGGGGGTCAAAATGTACAACTTCATGATTTTTAGAAGTAAAAAAACATTTTTCAAAAATTTAAATGGGTAAAATTTGACACGTTCCAAAATTGAAGGGGGTCGACCGACCCCCTTGGCTTGTATGTGGCTTCGCCACTGATCTTTGCCATTAAATTTTATAGAAAAATGAATATTTTCTTAATATATTTTTAAATAAAATTTGCACATTCATTTAAGGGACAAAAGTGAGTAACTGAGAAACAATTTCAATTTCAAACTATAGCTAAAGTCTATTCTTAAAAAAGAAATTATTGAAATAACTCATGACTGGCCATCATTTTTACTAGTCATTTGTTTCATTGGAAATACGTGTACTTTTGGTTTTGGTGTTAATGTATTAGCCTATAAATTTATTGTAGATATAATTTTGGTGTAAAGTAATAATATGATATATAAAAACAAATTTAAATAATGGGACCTAATCAATGATAAAATGTCTGTTCACAAAAAGCCAATGATAAAAATTATTAACAGTTAAATTCTATTTGTTGTTTTAAAAAAAATATACTCCCTCCTTCATCCCAGCATAAGTGAAATTAATATTTTTTTAATCCCTCCTAGCACAAGTAAAACTGCGCAAAATGGCAAAATCTTATTAATTTTTTATTTGATGAGGCTCATTTGTCATACTCACAACAACAGTTCACTTATTATTCCTTCTACCCAGGCCCGTCTCAATAATTATTGGGGCCCTGTGCCAAAACACGAATATTGGCCCTAAAGATTTAAAATATATAAACACATATATAAAACATAATTCGAAATTGAATCCCTAAATTTGAAGTGGAAACATTCGAGACTTCATCGCTTCATGAGTCGTGAATCGCGAGCAAGACTGTAAGAGATACGGTGTTTGAAGTTTTATTTTCATATTCACTGTATCCCAGAAAGATAGTCTCATTTTGACTATTTACGGTCAACAATAATGAACTTTGACCAATCATTGGTGACAGTCTAATCATTCTAGTGAATTTCTAAAATTTGTAATTGATAAATCAATAAATGATTTATCAATAACAATTTTTATAATTTCAATATGATCATTAAATTGACACCAATGTTTGGTCAAAGTTTATTTTTGTTGACCATAAAATATCAAAATGAGACTAGCTTTCCGAGACAGAGAGAGAGTATTATTTTTTTAACAAGGAGAACGGGAACGGATTACCGGCGTCAATCAATTTGCGGAATAAAAAGAAAAAGAAAAAGAAAAAAGAAAGAGAAATGGGAAAAAAGACAGAAGTTTACCATCATCATTCTTAGGACCCGCAGCTGCAGCTGCAGTTTGTGTATTACCCGTAGCAGGAAAATTCACAGAAGGTTGACTCTTGTTACTGTTCGAAGTCCCCTCTCCAAATTTTCTATATGGTGCCGGAGAACGAAACGTAGAAGACAACTGGCTTTCCACCTTTTTCGCCTTAATGATGGTTTCACTTAGTGAATGAGTAACAAATAAGTCCACATGATTTTTGATGGGAGGATGAAGACCTTCGATGAATTGTGCGACTTGAAGTGATTTGGTTTCATTCACATCCGTGCTGGCAGAACGGGCATGAAAATCGCGAGCATATTCATCGACTGTTCGATTACCCTGTTTACACATCAAAAATTTCCTATAAATTTCCTGATCAAAATCGTCGGGTAGAAAACGGTCTTTCAGTACGGTCTTCATGTCTATCCAACGTCGAATAGGAGGCCAATTGTTACGAATTCGCTGTCTCCTCACTTGCGTCCACCACGCAGAAGCACCCCCACGTAATTTATATGCAACATAAGGAACCTTACGATCATCCTCAGTTTGCATTAAATCAAAGAATTTCTCTACCTCAGAAAGCCAATCCATAAAATCTTCAGTATTCAATTCACCAAAGAAAAACGGTATATCAACCCGAATCTTGGGTCGTTGATCTGCAGGAGGCACTGCCGTGGCCTCATAAAAACCACCATCTCAGAAATTCCCTTGAACCGGATCTTTGCGGCGGAGGCGTTCCCCACGAGGATCTACTTGATGTCTAGGGATTTCATTGCCACGACCACCAAAACCCCGCTCCAATGCTGCCATAAGATCTGTATGCCGAACAGCTGCTTCCTGTGAGGCGGTTGTAGCCGTCTGCGCCGCTTGTGTTGCTTGTACTGTCTGCGCTGCTTGAGCCTCGATAAGCACTCGCATACTTTCATTGAGGGAGGTGAGGAGGTCCTTCATATCGTTGGCCATCGTCCAATGATCGTCCTTTTCTGATACCAATTGATGTGAAACGCAGCGGAATTAAACCAAAGATTAATCGAAATTAACCCTTCAAACAACTAGGATAAAGATCTCTCTATAATAATCTTCGAAAAGACTATTCTGCAAGCACAAATGCTTCAACACATAAAGGTGAATTATCTTGCAATTGCAAAGATTGAATTTAGAAAATAATAATATGTTTGAAACAATGAAATCAAAAGTGTTTTAATACCCTAGCAAATAATAAAGAAAGTCCTAATCTTAAAATGAAACATAACAAAACAAAAAAATAGTTTTGGACTAAAATCTGGAAAGAAAATAGGAAATTCGGACTTCAGATGCCGGACACGACCTTGCCCCAAAATAGGCACGATCGTGCAATTGATGTCGCAAGTCCCATTCCTTCAGCCGCTTTTCGGCACGGTCGAGTCCCAAATTAAGCACGGTCGTGCTATTCATGTCGCAAGCCACACTCCTTCATCCGCATTTCGGCACGGTCGAGCTCCATTGTTGCACTCGGTCGTGCCCGTCCTAGCGGAGCTTTGCTGCTTGACATCTCGTTATGCATCAAAAGGCGAGAAGAAATATTGAAATATACTCTAACAACTGTTGGGATTGGAGACAAAACAAATGAGATGATCAAAATCGGAGGAGCAGGCGGGCGCTCGGCATGGGGCAGGCGGGCGCTTAGCTACGGCAGAAAGGATCAGACACTGGCGAGAGGAGTAAGCGGGCGCCTGGTCAGGGGCAGGCGGGCGCCTGTAAGCCAGTGTGACAGGAAGTTGGGCCGGCTTGGTGATACTTTGCGTGGAAGGAGTTAAAATGGAAAAGGAAACCTTTGTTTAAATAAGAATCAGTTTCTTATTTGGAGTGGATTCCCAATTCACGTGGAGTACTATTCTTGGATGAAAAGAATTGTTATACTCCTTCCGTCTCAAGGACTCCGGGTAAATTAGGTTTTGATCAGGAATAGGTTTTGTATCCCTATAAATATATTGTGACTACCACCATAATATTTGTACCCAAATAGGATAAAGTTAGGATATCAAAGGGAGCCACAAAATAGTGTCTTGGAGGGGGCCGGGGGCCTAGGAGAGCCATGGGGGGCGATCCTACAACACGGCCATGATCGTGTTGTTTGTGTGTTCTTGGAGAGGTGAGATAATATATATGAAAGGTTGCTCATGGAGAGTTACTATGCTAGATCTGTGTGAGTGCATATGTAAAGTTGTAATCCTTCATATATTATTATAGTGATATCCTGGCTTGGGGCCTCCGGATGTAGCCACGTGGTGGTGGTGAACCGGGTTAACAAATTATGGTGTTCCTGTTCTTTCATATTATTATCATGTGTTAATTATTTTTTTCCATATTGATGACTGCTAGTATGGGCTAGTGGATAAGGTAATCCCCTCAATTCCCCAACAACAACATGACTACTGCTACATGTATAATAGTTGGACTGAAATTTTGGGGGGCCACCATTTTCTTGGGGTCCAGTGGTAAGGGGCTGGATGAACAGCTTAATAGCCGGCCTGCTTCTACCCATTCTCTCTCTTACTATGGAGTACATTTCATATTCACAACCCCTCTTCTACTATTAAGATAAAACGGTTTTTTCTTAATTTCCGAACTCAACAAGTTAATCTCACTTTTATCATGGGATTGAGATAATATATACTCCCTCCGTTCCAGCACAAGTGATATTTTTAGTCAATTTTGATTGTAGCTTGACAAATAATTTGAAGAAAAAATAATAATTTTAATGAGAATTTAAAAATTGTTATTGTATCACGATTGATAATATTTTCAATAACAATTTTTATATTTTAATTATGACAATCATTTTTTATCTAAATTATTGGTCAAAGTGTATTTAAGTTGACAAAAAGTATGGGTATTAGACCCATGTAAATTGGCCCCCATTGGAGGATTTGTTCATTTGCTTAATCATTAGCACAATAAACTTTCAGTGTAGAGGATAGGAAGAATATTTGGCATCATTCCTGAGTTGGATTTGCTCTAACGCGGACAGAAAAAATACAATAGGGGGACGGTCAGATTAATTTCGTGAAAGTGAAATTTGTAAGAACATGGCTTGCAACACAAGTCATTTAGTAATTCTATACATAAAATCATATCTATAATGTTAATATAAAGTGTAGTGAATTAAAATAATATGTAGAATTCCTGGATGTAATATTACCTATTTTTGATGGGCAAAGTGGTAATTTAACATCACTAAAGGTTGAAAGGGTGTAGTCCCTAAATGAGGTGCCTATTGGTTTCATATATAAAGGGTTCTCCATCAACCCTAGAAATCACTCCATTCATTTTATTTTCTCTCCTAAATAATCTTCATATTGCTAGAGACATTAGAGAGAAAAGGCACAATCATTTAGAAGAACTCCGTCCCCTTAATTCTTTTTCTTCTTCTTATTCTCCCTACAACATCTGTAATGGATTCAACAGGTATTATTTCGCTTCCGCCTTCATCTTCTTCCTCATTCTTATTCTGAAAATGAGCGTGGTATTCAGGGATATAAAGAATTGTTCCAACAATTGGTATCAGAGCCCCGTTCATTTTGGTTTAAGTTTGGGTTCTTCTTTGAGAAAGTTTTGTATTTTCAATTTGATTCATTTTCCCTGTTGAATCATTAAGTTTTAATGTTGATTAGGGACTCTAATTCGTTCATAGAGTACTGATAATCATCATCTAAAATTCAGAAAATGGTTTGAAAGTGTTTTGTTCATTAAATTAAAATGGTTCAAGTTAGACTATCCCTTCATATCATAGTTTTATGTTTTAAGTACATACCATGTGGATCTACTTACTTGATTCCATTAATTTTAAAAGCAAGATTATCTTAAATAACATGGTTTTATGTTTTAAGTACATACCATATGGATCTACTTGTTATTCATGCCTTTTGAGACAAAATATGGAAAAAGTGCTGCAAAAATGCATGAAACGGTGGCTTTAGCTCGGTCGGGTATTATGTTCCGCCCGGTCGGGTCTTATGTTCCACCCGGTTGGACTAAATGTGTTTGCCCGGTCGGGTCTTTGGTTCCGCCCGGTCGGGTCTTTGGTTCCGCCCGGTCGCGCATATTCACTATTCACAGAATTTTTGCCTTTTTCAAGATGTTGCACAATTTTGTTTCCCCTTTTGAACAAAACCATAATTATTTTCAAACCTTAAAGTTTTTGATTAATTATATGCTTTGATAATTTTATTCATTGTTTAAATAATATTGTCGCCTAAGTGATTTACGTTATTTAAACCCTAAAATTGTAAAGTGTTGGATGTTTGAGTTGATATGTGAATGGCTTGAATTTTCCAAAGAAGATCTTGACATTTGACTAAACTTGGGCATTCATGTGGTAACAAGTAAAATGAACATTAGGTTATTTTCTTAGATGCTTATGTCGGCCCAAATGAAGATTAAGTATTTATTAAAATATAAGTTCAAATTACTTGTTACCTAAGGCAATCATTTATGAGTCAACTCGCAATCCAAAGATTAGTTTTGATGTCATGTTGATGGATTTCGTTGATATAATTAATCATTTTTTATTATGTAGTATCTTATACATGTTTTGTATTCATTCTTGTTCTCGAAATTCCAACAGATTTACTTATAGCTTCATCCGTGATTACTGCTATGAGTACCTTACCGATGCTTAATAGGACTAATTTTAAAACTTGGAAAAATAAATTGATGATGATCTTAGGCTATATGGACATAGATCATGCATTAAGAGAGTCGTTTCATCTTCCTCTCTCTAATGAAAGCACTCAAGAAGATTGCTTAAATGAGGAGAAGTGGAAACGCTCCAATCGTGTGAGCCTAATGATCATGAATATAGTTGTCCCGGAGACCATTTTGACCGGTATCTGCAAGGATATTGATGCTAAAATATTCCTTGATATGCTTGAGGAACGTTTGGCATCTACCTCTTCTCATGGGACAAAGAGAAAAGGGAAGGATGTTGCGGTTGCAAGAAATAAGAAGCGTAAGGGATCATCTAATGATCATGAAGAATGCTTCTTTTGCAAGGACCTCAATCACATGAAGTACGACTGCCCTAACTATCACGCTTGGCATGCTAAGAAAGGTATGTCATTTGGTCTTTGTTTTTGATAAAGGGTAATTTGGTTTCATTTCCTACATATACATAGTGGTTGAATATTGGAACGACAACTCACATAAAGGAAGTTTATGTAGGATTGCCTGAAATACCGAAGTCCTGGAGAAGATGAAGGATTCATCTATATGGAAGCCGGGATCCGGTTGAAGTGCAAGGCATCGGGAATTTTTGTTATTGTTAAAGTACTTAGTAATATTTGTATAAATACTATATTTGTTGTACCGTCATTTAGACGGAATTTGATATTCATCACACTATTGAACAAAGAAGTTATTTTGTTCAATTTTATAAGTGTGATTTTTATTTTTATTCCAATGTTGATGGTACTAGTACTTTGTCAAGTAGTCTTTATTCACTTGACCTTATTTACACAATAAATGAATCCCATAAATAATGAAACCAAAACTAGAAAGCAAAAGTTATCAAGTAAATTTTTAAGGCATAGGCGTTTGGGTCATATTTCCAAAAGGAAAATTGATAAGCTTATGTTAAAGGAAATCTTGAACAAACTTGATATTTTAAAAAATACTTTTGCATTAAATGCCTTAAAGGAAATTTACAAACATTAAAAGAATAGTATTCAGGAGAGTATCAAGTGTCTTTAAAACTAATACATATGAACATTGTGGGCCATTCATTATTCCTTCGAGGAAAGGTCAACAATAGTTATTACGTTTATAAATGACTACTCTCAATATGGATGCATTTATTACTTCATGCAAAGACTCAAGTTATGGACGTTTTCAAGTCTTATGAGGTCAAAGTTGGAAATCAACTTTGAAAGACTATTAAGAACATTAGGTCCAATCATGATAGAGTATATCATGGTTGGAATAATTGTTAAAGGGAACAACGTCTAGGTCCTTTTTACTCGCTATTTTGAAGAGTGTGGGATTGTCTCCATCTACATTAAGCCGGGTACGCCTAGCATGAATGATGTACACAAGAGACATGATAAAATCCTTAAGAAAATGGTAATAAGCATGTTTTGTGCTTCTTTTACCTCACTCATTATGGGCGATACATTAAAACCGCAGCCCTTATTCTCATTAAAGCTCCCTCTAAGCTACTAATAAAAACCCTTTATGATTTTGGGATGAATAAGGAACACATCCTTAAATCATCTTCATTTATGGGGTTGTCTAACATAAGGGTAGACCTTATAAGTCTACTAAGGGCAAGTTAGACATAAGATTGTTAGTAGTTATTCATGAGGTAAGCCGAGAGATCTAGGGGATATATAAATTTTACAACCCGAAAATTTGAACATTTTGAAACGAGAAAAGCTAGGTTCTTTAAGGATGTTGAATTTAGTGGGAGATTAGGTGTAATATTTTGAATTTGGAAAAGAAGAGGCATCCATTTCTTCACCTCTTCCATAAGTTCCAATTGGATTTCAAATTTTGTACTTGATATTCAAGAAGAACATACAATTCAAAATAAATATGGTTTCCCTATAAATATTGAACAACATGAAAATGTTGATCATAAGAAGGAAATTCAACATCATCAGAATTAGTAAGAACCGGTGCCCTTAAAGAGATACAATAGAGTAAGAAGGATTGCAATACCGGATAATTATGAGATGTATCTTACCGAGAAATTAAGGACACATAGGTTTAGTGGGAGATGACCCATTCATCTACCATAAAGCCATTAATAGTCCTAATTCTCATAAGTAGATTAATACCATATATAAAGAGTTGAAATCTTTGAAAGATAACAACTTTTGGGATCTTATTACATTACCTAAAGATGTGAAACCTATAAATTGGTCTCTAAGACCTAAAAGGATTCGCAAAAGTAATGTTGAAAGATATAAGACCCATCTAGTTGCTAAAGATTTTTTTCAACTCATAAGAAAGGCATTAATTATCAAGAAAGAAACATTTCCCGGTATCTTCTAAAAACTCTTTTAAAATCATTATGGCACTAGTAGCAATTTGTGTCTTAAGCTTCATCAAATGGATATTAAAAGAACTTTTCTTAATGGAGACATTGAGGAAACTATCTATATGGAGATATTCATTTATGACTTAAGCAAACTTCTCATTAATGGTATTTAAAGATTAATCAAGTTATTCTTTCATTTGGTTTTGAAATGAATCTTGATAAATATTGTGTATACCATAAGTTCAGTGGGAGTAAAAATTATAATTTTTGTCTTATATGTGGGTAATATTTGCTTGCTAGTAATGTTTTAAACCTTAATAAAGAAACTAAGAAATTTATTTGGAATGAAAAATTCTTGGTGAGACATCCTTTTATATTAGGAATCCAAGTTCACTGTGAGTATTCACGGAGTATTTTGGGATTATCACAAAAGGCCTATATAGAAAAGGTATTACAAAAGGTATAGCATGCAAAACTATAAACCACTTGACACCCCTAATTTTAAAGAAGACATGCTTAGTCTCAAACAGTGTCCTAAAGTTAATTATGAATCCAAGTATATAGAAAATATCCCTCTTTGCATCAGCAGTAAGAAAGCTTAATAAATGCGTAAGTCTTGCATTCAATGTTGGGATGCTTGATCAATACCAAAGCAATCTAGAAAGAACATTAAGTAGTAGCCAAAAGAATGATATTGTATTTACAAAACACAAAGATCTACATGCCTATTTTTAATCGGATAATCTTGAGATCATTTGGTATTCCGATATTTGTTAAAATTACATGGCTACATAAGTTTTAATGGACTGTGATTTGTCAAAACAAGTGTCGAAAGACCAATTAAGATATGACTATCAGGTAGCAGTTCCGTACTCTAACAAAAGGTTTATGGATTTAGACATTAAGTATCTTGTTATAAAGAAAAGAGTACAAAATGAACAGAGAAATACAACTTATTAGAACAAACTCCATAATTTAACGGATCCATTTATGAAACGTTATTATATCTAGTGTTTCACGAGCATGTTGCTCATATGGGTGTAACAATTTGATAACATTTAATTTAGTGGGAGTTTTGTGTTGTACTTCATTAATTGTTCTATTATTTTTTATCTCATTTGGTTAAGTTGGACTAGTTGGAAGAATATGTATATATTCATTATGATTCCATGCTACACATCTATACTTTTGATCTATGTCATTAAGTTGGATTTGTATACGTGATTATTGTGGGTTTAGTTGCGAATAAATTACAACGACTGCCCCTTTAGTCCTTATACTTGGATGACTAATGGACAAGATTGTTATAGATGACAATAAAGTGCGCACATAAGGGTTGTCATTTGTGTTATATTTATGGTTTTAAAGGAAAGACTTTGTTTTGCAACCCAAGTGGGAGATTGTAAGAACATGGCTTGCAACACAAGTCATTTAGTAATTCCATACATGAAATCATACCTATAATATTAATATAAAGTGTAGTGAATTAAAATAATGTGTAGAATTCCTGGATGTAATATTACCTATTTTTGATGGGCAAAGTAGTAATTTAACATCACTAAAGGTTGAAAGGGTGTAGTCCCTAAATGAGGTGCCTATTGGTTTCATATATAAAGGGTTCTCCATCAACCCTAGAAATCACTCCAATCATTTTATTTTCTCTCCTAAATAATCTTCATATTGCTAGAGACATTAGAGAGAAAAGGCACAATCATTTAGAAGAACTCCGTCCCCTTAATTCTTCTTCTTCTTCTTATTCTCCCTACAACATCTGTAATGGATTCAACAGGTATTATTTCGCTTCCGCCTTCATCTTCTTCCTCATTCTTATTCTGAATATGAGCGTGGCATTCAGGGATATAAAGAATTGTTCCTACAAAATTCACACTATAATAAATTAATACTCTTTCTGTCCCGCTTTAAAGTTCTTACTTTCCTTTTTAATCTTTCCTTTTTAATCTGTCTCAATTTAAGGTTCTTACTTTGCTTTATTACTTAAAATGGAAAGTGAGACCCACTTTTCATTCTCACAACAAAAACTCCTTACCCTTTTTCTCTCTCTCACTTTACTTTTCATACTCACAACATTTACTTTTTCTTAATATCCGTGCAAAATCAAACTAAGAACTTTAAATTGGTACGGAGGGAATATGAATTGTAAACTGAAAAAAAAAAAAAAAAAAAAAAAAAAGAGAATACATGAAAAAATCAGAACCGTCCATAAAACTGTTGTATAAAATTCCTGCAAAAGCGGTTTCGCTTACAGAATTACATTATGACGACTAGCACTAACTAGAGTTACAAAGAGGAAAATGATGTCCCCAAAGGAGTGGCCCAGCTCATCCTCGGTGAGCATTAGGGTTCGATCTCTCTCCTCGCCTCCTTATAGCGTGGACATCGTCTAAAAAAAAATGATTAATCATCCCAACGTAAAAGCAGGGGTCAAATTGTTGCATTGGAGCAGGTAAGATCCTGTCTTAATGTGTCAAAAACACTTGCTGTATCTCCGTATTGTGCCTTGGACCCCAATTCAAGATTTTATATTAAAATGAGATTAATAAAACAACATTATTCACCTCTAATTTTTTACTTAAGTAGCCGTTTGAAGTTTGTTATTGCCTGATTTAACCCTATAACCTTCTAATGAAGTTTTGACTTTAGAGAAGCTACTGTATACTCCCTCAGTTCCGTCCCAAAATGATCTTCTCATTTATCATTTTTCACTGTCCTAAAAATTTCTTCACATTTCTACAATTTAAGCTTAAAAGTGCATAAACAAAACATGGCTAGTGAAGCAAGTGTTCATTGAATAGTCAAACGCGAATATCATTCAGTGACAGCGGGAGTATTAAGAGGCCAAAACTGATGTAGCACGAAGAGCACAAGATCCGCCCGGACCCCTCAGACAGCCCGGCCGGACCAAGCAGTGCCCAGCCGTGTGGATTTCAATGCTCGACCGTGCGCAAATTGGGCAGAAAGAGGGAAGCAGTCGACATTGTTAGCACGACTGTGCCTATTTAAAAGCACGACCGTGCCTGGCGATAATCCAGAGATTTATTTGCCGTTTTTCTGTTTTAATTTCAGTAACTTATGATATTTTGGGTATTTTGTTAAAACAATTTTAGGGTTTTCTTTTAGGATTTCTAGAATATTCCGTAGTAGTATAAATACTTTTGTTAGGGTTTTGTAATAGTAAACTTTTTGATTAATAAAATTATATTTGCCGTTAGTGCATTTTTAGGGTTTATTCCCTGTAGCCGTTACTAATTTTTGGATTGGATTAGGTCAATAATCTCTTCGTAGATTATTGCTATCTATTTACAAAGATTTCCATCACGGTTATCCTGAAAAGGTTGTATTCCGCTGCGTCAAAAACATTGGAGACTGTCCACATTAACCCTCCAAGAAAGGGAAAGTTGAATTTATGTCCCTAAAGGAATAAACTTATGTGCGTGTCTCGTTGCTGTTTTCTTCGTTATTGATCTCATGCTTTTAGGGATGCTCGATTTAACGAGATGTTACCTTCCTGTTAATTTCATACTCATCCTGCTCCGCTCAACTTAACGAGATGTTAGCTTTTAGTTAACTTCATATCATCCTGCACCTTAATGCTAATGGTGCTCAGTGTAATATCAGGTTAATTCTACCTCCCACTCCTGAATTTTTGGCCTAGCTTTCATTTTGCCAGGATGATTGAATCATTCTCACAAAGTCATTACAACTATACACAAGTCATAACAACTATAGATATATAGTATATTTTACACTATGAAAGATAGATTTCCGAAGCAAGGTAAGAAAAAGCAACCAATTCAAAACAACAAACAACCCCCTAAATTATCCTTTCTTTCTCAGTGGCACCAGCCTTTGATTGAGAGAGTTTGTTCCGTAGCAAAAGTTATGCTACCTTCCTTAAACTTCCCCCAGCCGCCACCACCGCCACCACCCACTCTCAACTCATCAACGTCTGATCGATCGCCTCTCCCCATCGATCAAGTTGACGGCAATTATAACGGTTCCGTTTGAGTAACGACAATCGGGCTCCTAACAACATGTTTTCCATCCATCCAAGAAACTGACCCGAAAATTGCACCCGAGTCGCCCAATTCAAGATTCTTGCTGTCTAACGTAAAGCTCACAAAGTAACTAATCTCCTTCACTTTGTCGGTAAACACCAACTTTCCCGGCTTCACCACCACTGTCACTCCCTTCGGAGCCTCCACCTTCACTCTGTAAACCGCATTCGCCTCACCCACATTCTTCACTCTCCTAATCACCGTCTTACTCGTAGACCCCTTCGATCCAGTCGAGAACATCACCGCAATTGATGGGTAATTCAAGTTTTCGGGTAAAGTCTTCTTTGAAGGACATTTCACCGGTGATCGAGTGATCACCTGGATTGTTTTTGGACCGTATCCAATTGAACACATGAAATTGGTATAATCCATGTTGGATAGATCATAAACAAGACCCGGGTCCATTGCGAGATCAAGATTCAAATGACCAGAACCGTAATCATAAGGGGTGGTGGATTTTCCGGTGGACTCATCGGTCATGGTCTGCAACCGATTATCAACAATGTAAGCAGTTGTCATCATAGCTGACCGGATTGCAGCCGGACTCCAGTCCGGATGAGCTGATTTCAGTAAAGCTGCTGCACCACTTACATGTGGACAAGACATGGAAGTGCCCGAAAGAATGTTGAATTCAGTCCTTCGAGTATCAGAATCCAATCCAGTTGGTCCAACAGCATCGGTCCATGCAGCCAGAATGTTAACCCCCGGTGCAATCAAATCGGGTTTCAAGATTTCAGGATTCATCCCATTGGGACCCCTGCCGGAAAATGAAGCCACCACCGGAGCTGGTCTTATGCCAATCACAGTGCCTTGAAAATTAATTGTTGCAGTGGCTAGAGCGGTGGCAGCATAGGATTTAATCACACCGCCTTCATCTGAACCAACAGCACAAGCTGGAATCAAATGAGCATCACCAACAAGGCCTTCGCCGTTGGAAATTCCGTTTGCTAAAATCATTCCAACACCGCCGGCTTTCTTCACAACCAATCCTTTAGCTACTCTTGGATTGCTTCCCCGATCACATATTACAATTTTTCCCTTGACAAGATTAGGATCAAGTGAATTTTCCATACACAATGACGCAGAGAGTAATCCCGATTTACCTGGATAATATAATGGATACTTCTTACCACTAATTGGTAGTCCTGCATATAAGGACACGCCGGCGAGCTTCTTTCCGTTACCGAGTAGTACCTCAGCAGGAAAATTCCGATCAATTGTTCCTGCTCCAACTGTTGTCAGCCATGGTGCAAGGTTGGTAACCGACATTCCGTTTGGGCCGTCGTTTCCGGCGGAGGATGACACGAACACGCCTCTGGCTGCCGCGCCATACGCACCAATTGCAATCGGATCGAGATAATAAGGAGATGAAATGCCGTCGCCGCCGCCAATTGAAATTGAAATTACGTCGACTCCGTCGGTGACCGCAGTGTCAAATGCAGCGAGGATGTCCGAATCAAAGCAGCCGGAGTTTTTCCAACAGACTTTATAAACGGCCACTCGCGCTTTCGGAGCAACGCCTTTAGCAATACCGGAAGCGTAACCGGACATACTGGCTTTAAAAGTGTACCGTCCTGCCGCCGTCGAAGCCGTATGTGTTCCATGACCGTCAGCATCTCTCGCCGACCGAAACTCAACCGTATCATTAACTCCGCCTCCCATTCCACCCGCCGCTTCATGACCTTTGGAGAAAAACCTCGCTCCAACAATTTTCCGGTTACAGTTGCTAGCAATAAACTTATCTCCAGTTTGACAAACGCCTTTCCACCGCTTCGGAACCGGTCCGAGATTCAGATCGGAAAAACTCCGCCTCTCCGGCCAAATTCCAGTATCGAAGACTCCAATTATAACATCCGAACCGTAATCAGACTCCGACCAAAGCCCTTGCTGGTTCCGTAGCCCTAGAAACTGCGGGGACCTTGTGGTATGCAACTGCCTCCGACGGTCCTCGAATGTAGCAAGGACGGAAGGATGTTTTAGAACAGTAGCGGCTTGAGCCGGAGTGAGGGTGGCGGAGAAACCGCGGAAGACGGTGTCGTAGACGTGGAGGATGGAAACAGGATCGGTGAATTCGGAAGTGTACCAGTGGTAGTGAGTGGGGAAAATTGAGGGCTTGGATTCACCGTCGACGCGGATGATGTAGGTTTTGAGGGATTGATCGGAAGGAATTGCTAGGGTTCCGGCGAGGGAAAGGGAAAAGAGGAGAAAGAAGAACAGGGAAGCCATTGGAGAGTAAAGTGGCAGACTGACAGGGAGGGGAGTGAACTTTTATGGTTATCTACACGGAGGGAATTTCAGAAGAAGAATTTTTGCTTTAATTGTATTTAAAAGTTTGATTATTAATCTGATTTAAAATGTTTGTTTTCTGTTTGAAGAAATGGTTGTTTTATCAACTGGCTTAAAAAAAATAAAAAAATGAGCGACTCTCCTGTGCGGCCGCCGCACGGCGTGCGACTGCGCCAGGAGCCGAGCCGCCATTTTATTTTTATTTTTTTGCAATCCCAATTTTTCCCCTCCCAACAAAAGTAACACTTTTTATAACGAAATGTAACATTTTTTTCTTCAAATGTAACACTTTTTTTTTCCAAAAATGTACCACAATTTTGCTTCAATAAATTAAACATTGACAACTAAATTAGTGTAACACTTTCTATAAAGGAATGTAACACTCATTTTTTTTCAAATGTAACACTTTTTTTCACCCAAAATTAACATATGATTGACAACTAAAACTAATGTTACATTTTATAAAAAATGAATGTAACATTTTTTTTCTCAATTGTAACAGTTTATATTCTTAAATGTAACATTTTATATGAAATGTAACAATATTTTATTGAGAAAGTAACAATTGGAATGCAAACCCATTCTTTTGTTGTAAAAAACTGTTGTTACATTTAACAGTTTTCGTGTTACATTTTGAAGATGAATTTGTTACTTTTATCAGAACAGAGTGTTATATCTTAGCTGAAGGAGCAGCTCAAACTTTTTATGTGTAAAAAATTATATTTTAAAAAAAAAAAATCAAACCATATCATGACCTATGTAGTTTTATTCGTCTCGTCGAGACGAACACAACCGTATTTTTTTTAAAAAAATCTGAGTTATAAATCTCAAGATATAGCATTTTAAAGTTATTGGGGTTTTTTTTTATTAGGGGGACACGTGGCACGATCTGGGAAGAGGGGAGGGCTGAATCTGGCCGTCGGTTGTAGCATAGCAGTACTGGCCGAGAAGTAACGGAGCCGCACACCTTGCCGCACGGTGTGCGGCCGTTGTATTGAAGAATTTGTCAATAAAGATTGACAAAAACTTGTGTAAAGCAGACGGGTCTTGTTAAGAGAATAAATGATTTACCATTTATGAGTAAGGCGGGATAAACCAAATTTCTCTCTGTCTCACGTATGAAACCGTTACGAGACTTCCTTATTCCTCATAAAGATTTGGTTATTAATTTTGTTAAGTTTTGATTTAAAATTAATTTCAGTGGCAGATGTGGGGTGCATGATAAATATTGTAGTATAGTTGATCTGTAAATTGATTTGTGCATCTATATAATATATAAAATCAGGAACATTTCCAGGCCTCACAGCGCGCCACGTCATAATGCCACATCATAAAGCCACGTGGCGCCATTTGATTGGTCAGCACATTTTGATGCTTTCAACAAAAAAAAAAAATATTAAAAAATCGGCTGGCTTGCACTAAAAATATAGTGAATTTGAAATTTAAATTTCAAATTTGGAAGCTTATTAAGGAATGGATGTAATTGATTAAATCATATCCTAAGTTAGCTATAAATTCAAATATTTGAATATATTGATTACATAATTAAACTTCATTCAAGGAGATTTAAAGGTATGATTAATTTAGCCTTTATATACTTAACTTTTTTATATATATAATTTAAAGGAATATTTTTGAATACCAATTCTTATCAAACTCCAATCGAATTTCATTAATTAAAAACATGTTAATTAAGGAAAGGCAATTGTAGTATAATTTGAAATTAAGAAAAGGATTGTATTATATATATATATATATATATATATATATATATATATATATATATATATATATATATATATATATATATATATATAAAAAAAAAAAAACTAAGAAAATGATTGTATTGTAATTTGAATTCAAATTAGAATTCAAATTCATATATGTTTTATTTAAGAGAATTATTTAACTGCTAATTCTTACCTAAATTTAAGCACACACGAATTTCAAATTGTTTGACTTTAGAATTTTTATCTCATTAGACTTTAAAATTGATCAATATACTTAATCTTCCCTTCAAAAAAAAAAAAAAAAAATACTAATCTTCAAGCCCAAATTATCCGGCCAAAATATTTACTTTTTTCACTGATAATCTTAATTCAAATAATATCTCTCTCTATATATAAAACACACTGTATTCTTTATTTTCTCACGACTCCATCGATGTGTTTTTATTTTCAAGTCTTGGTCTATGTGTATATTTTTAATATCCCTTTATGTATTTTTGCGAGTTGCAGGTTGAATGTTGAGTTGAAGAGAATTTGAATACATGGTGAGTGACCAATTCGTTAAATATTATTGGAAAATATTAAAATCCTCTTTGCTATTTGGTTATTCTCTCACTTACCATTTGTTGTACATGTCCTTATAATATTGTGAAAAATGTTTCTGGAGATGATTTAGATCAACCTTGCTACTTAGTTATTTCTTTATGTTCAATTTCTTTTGAATGTTAAAGGAAAGCTCTAATGATCATTGTTGATGATCTACAACAGGATTAATTGATCGATGAAAAATGTAACTCCTTCTCCCATTTTGATTTTTGTTTCTTTGTTTCTCATTTTGCAGATCCAACTAAAGAATATAATTCTAGAAAAAGTTACTCCATTTTTGAAAGAATAGATGTATTATTGAATTTTTTGTTAATCCGAATGAATGAATTAATACCCACAAAAAAGATTTACTGGCGGGTTCTTTTATGGGTTGTCTTTTAATTTTTTCGTGTATTACTTTAGCATTTGCTAAAAAAAAGATTTACTTTAGCATTTACTGGCGGGTTCCTTTTATGGGTTGTCTTTCCAAACAAAATTTTGAAATGTACGGATTCCACTCCAATAAACACTTGGACACCTGTTGGGTATGCTTATTTCTTAACCCTCCCAATTATGTTAGAATTGATTGATACCATCACCTAAGTATTTTGTGGACTTTAGGATCCTATGTAAGAAGTTTTATAACTTCTATTTTTAGCTAAGTTCAATTTTATAGAATAGGCTTAGCGGTTAGGGCTTGCTCGGAATTGAGGTTTCATTTACTGAAGACCAAGTATAATGCGCAGGACATTTCGTGCGCAGCACATTTCATGCGCATAGCATTACCTGCTCATTTTCCGCGCGCATAGCATCACTTGCTCATCCTCCATACGCATGGCTTCTATGAGCAGAGCAGATTAACTTGGTCCTTATGCTTATCTTTCAACAACCTCATATTCTTGAAGCTTGGAGTGAAAAGGAATGATCTAAGCAAGACTGTGGTCTCTGCGCAGGACTTCCTTGCGCAGGACATCACTGCGCAGGTCTCCTCTGCGCAGCATGCATCCTTGCTCAAGTTTTCGATATATTCAGATTACATAACTTGGAAAGCGCTTAGAAGATGCACGCTTATTAAAAATGCTGAGGTGTGCAGAAACGACAAATCCTGCACACTCAGCATAGCCAACGGTGGAGATGCGCTCAAACAAAATATTTCAATTGAAGACAGCTGTCATCCTTCTAGAAGAAGCTTTTGAATTTGGTCTTCATGCTCAGTCTCCAACGGCTCTAAATCACCTGCGCACCAATCATATTGTGCCAGGTCATCATCTTTGATCAGAGCCCCAACGGCTATAAAGGACACCTGCGCACCAATCATATCGTGCCAGCTCATCGTCCTTGCTCAGAGCTCCAACGGCTATATTCAAGCTCTCAGCTATAAATAGCCAGTTCATCTTCATTTCCAAGTTGCTAGAGTTTGTGCTTTCATAAGAATCACTGAAGTTCTGAAGATTGCTGCTTATATTCCCAGATTCAAGATCAACCTTCAACCTTCATACCTTCAAACTCCAAGCCCAGATCCTATAAGCCTTATATCACCAGAATTCTTCGTGCTCTTCATCTCATAGATTCATAGAGCCCAGAATTTCTGAACACACACACACCTCTTGAAGCTTTGATTATTTCGATCATACTTCTAGAGATACACCGGTTTAGTCTAGGATTTGCTCTTCATAGATTATAGATCTTTGAGTTAGTTTGTTCTACATTGTTGTATCTTATAACTCTCTCATATAATAAGATCTCCATTAGAAAATCCAAGACTAACCATCTTGGTAGAGGACGTAGATCTTTCATTGATCGAACCTCTCCAAATAGCTTGTTCTTTAATCTCGCTATTTACTTCCTGCTTAATCATTTCTGAATTACTGCTTTGTTTGATCTTTCAGATTGCTATACTTTTCTGCTGTGCTTGTTATTGCTTATTGCCTTAGAACATTTTATCCAACTCTTTAAGCCAAAACTTAGCGCGTGCGTTTTTATCCTTGCACAGCTTTTTACTGCGCAGGTGCTGCTTAAACTTCCGCTGTGCATTTCACACTCTCACTGCGCGCTATACTTAGCTTATTTGAGAACTGTGCGCATAAGCCATCGATTTGCAAAAGGGTTTAAAAGAATTTTAAAACGCTATTCACCCCCCCCCCCCCTCTAGCATTTTTCATACCCTTGTTGCCCCTTTGGGACCAACAACACCGCCTTACTTTGGCATTCAAAAAATCTCACCATTGATAATATATTGCGTTGAGCACTAGATAAATTTGAGAATCCGGGTTGACAAAGAAACGCCCCGCCAAACATCTCAAAATATGTGAAACACCCTTTGTAGCAAGAGAAATGGCAACCTCTTCATTGTGCAAGAATGCAAGAGTCGTTCCAATTACAAAACAAATAAAACAACAACAAACAAACAAGAAGATAAACATAGGCTCCCACAAGTAGAGAATACAACGGCTCTCAGTTAGTAGAGAATCTTATTATACATTATATTATATAGAAAAACAATAACACAATTGTTTATATAATTTCAATATTAAAATTATAAACAATTGTGTTGTTGAAAGATTGACAAAATGAAGAAGATTACGATTAAACTAATTAAAAAGAAAAGAAAAAAATTGAAGAATATGAAGAGAAAGGAAAATGGAGAAGAAAGGCTGAGAGAGAGTTAAGTTTATTGTTGATTAGGAAAAGCTTGCCAAATATAAAAATAGACGGAATTATCCAAATCAGCCATCAAATGATCATCTATCTCATTAATAAAAAAAGAATATATATCATTGTTCTCTTATTTAGTCTTATTAACTGTTCATCTCCATATACTAAATTAAAGTCAATAAAAATAATAATAATAAAAAAGAATTATTTTTATTTAGTAAAACACATAATGATAACATTTCTTTTGAAATAAATAATTTTAAAAGAGGTTACAACAATGCACAACATTAAGATTGCAAAAGGATATGTTAGAGCTAAAAAAACTCGAGTTCTGAGTAATTCGTCAAATGAGTATGATTTTATAAGCATCTCGGATTATAGAGGAGCACATTTGAATACGAAAGATATTATAGTCAAAAGCTACAACACTGTAGTTTCATATACTAATGGAAATGAACATAAAAGAAATAATAAAATTAATTACATTTAACTTTCTGACTTATCATTTTGAGACCAAAGTTTTGCTGTTATTGTTGTTATACCATTTTGGCTAAAAAAATTCAATCACAGTCTTTATCTTTCAATTATCATCAACAACATTGCACGGAGCTATCACAACCAAGCACATATCATCTTTTCGAGATTGCTTAATGGATTTTATGTAATGTTGTTTTAAACCAAATTCACGAATAGCATAGGAGTAATAGTAGTGCTAAGGAAGAAATAATTTTGCATTCCATCTTAAATTAGGATATGTCATGTGTATTAAACTATTCTTTAAGTTGTATCAGATTAAAATAAATATTACTACCTCTGTCCCTAAATGAGTGTCCAAATTTAATTTTAAGGGATATTTGAAAATCTCAACTCTTTGTACAATTTGATGGTGAAGATTCATATATAATCTTGTAATCTCCTTTCCAAACATTTAGTTTTGCACGTATAAAGAGACCGGTGAAAACAAAAACGAAAAAAAAAAAATATTTAGGGATAAAATTATGTTAAAAAAAGACACTCATTTTGGGGCTAGATTTTTTTGAAAATGGACACTCATTTTGGGACAGAGGGAGTACATATTATCCTTAATTTTGAAATTAGATATAGATAATATTATTCCAAGACATGTTCGAAATCTTATTAATTGATGCTAATAGTAGTGATACGACAATAATTTGTTACTTTCATCCCCAAATTAAAATTATATTTTGATTTTTTTGGCACTAATTTTTTTTTTTATTTTTTTTTTGGACAACCTAATTAAATTGACAATTAAACTTAATTGTTTTTGTATTACCTTCATGATATTTAAAGATAGTTAAATGTGATAATTTATTTAGGACTATTTTTTATTTAAAAGTTGACTCACAAATAACATTTTGAAAGGATGAACGGGACCAGGGAGTAAAAAGCTTTCATGGTTTTTTGACTTTGGTGTAACACATTTGAATTTCTATCAAAAGTATTATATTTATGATATTGTGATCCTACATTGCAGCGCATAAGGCTTATGCCACTCATATTTACATATTATTACATCATAATTTAAAATTCAAATTATCTAAAATACAGTAATAGAGACTCTCAAAACCTTTAATCAAATCTCTGCAATTGGATCAATTTAAGATAAAAGAAACGAATCAATGATTAGGTAACAAGTGTTTATTTAAGCTAAGAACTTTAAGACACTTATAACTTAAGCCAAAAAAAAAATTGTTTAATCTTTTACTTAACAGGTGTTGGGACATTCCTTAAAAAAAAAAAAAAAAAAAAAAAAAAAAAAAAAAAAAAAACAGGTGTTGGGACATGAATAAAGACATTGTAGAAAAAAAAAACATTATTTAATTATCGGATTTATATTCTTTTTATCATGCCAATGAGACATGAATAAGGACATTGTAGAAAAATATTTATTCAGTTATGAGCTTCTATATTCTTTTTTCCCTAATTTTAAGGAGATCAAAATTGAAAAAAAAAATATTTTAATGGTACAAATATTATATTTATAAATTTATATGAGAGGGAGGAAGGGGAATTGACACAACTCTAAAATCAAGTGGATCAGATGACCCATTGAGCTAAAGGTGGCGTCCCCACTACCAATGAATTTCCTCACTTAGTTTTGGTATGAATTAAATCATTATATTATAAGTATATAACTTGAGGAATATGTATGTGTGTGTGTGTATTAATATTCTTTTTTATCTCTTATGATTTAATAATTATATATAATTGTGTATATATTTATTGCAATAAAACATCCAAGGAAAACAATTCAAAAGAAAATGAAAATATTACCTCACTCCGAGTAGCATAGATACTCAAAAAGTTGCGACAGTGGGTTGAAGGCTAAAAGAACAATGTGGAAGTCGGTCCAATGTATATTATATACAAATGGACATATGTCAAAATGTATTAACTTGCTTATAATGCTTATGTTTATTCTATTCTTTATGTGTCTCAAAATAAGGTTTACATTTATCTTTTGGTACGTCATAATGTAAAGTTTATATTTTACTTCTAAAACGGGAAATTTAAGCTTATAGTTTTATAGAATTACAAAAAAGTACTCAACAGTATTGATTAGATTGCTATTAACTAAATTAATACTCTCTCTGTCGTTTTAGTTTGTTCACATTTTGACCAAGTGACGGGTTTTAAGGAAAAATGTTTAATATTAGTAGCTGAGTGGGTTGTTGTGGCATGGACCCTCCAAACCAAACAGATCGCAATAATATAATGTGCAAACCCAACATGCAAGAACGATAATTAAAGCAAAAAACAGTAAAAGAATACAAAGAATTGTTTACCCGGTTCGTCAATATTTTTTACTACGTCTGGGGCATTAACAAGCCAGGATCTTGCACTATAATATGTTAATATGGAGTTACAATGAGTTTTGGGGCGGAACCCTGCTTATATGCTTATATGCACAACCTATAATGAATTCTAAACCTAGATAGAAAAGAATTCCCAAAAAAAACCTTGAAAAATAACAATTTCCCATCAGGGCCATATTCGGCCGAATGCCTAACCTTATTCGCCCGAATATGCCTTATGTCAGAAATCCCAAAATTTGACAACCCAATATTCGGCCGCATGCTATGGCCTATTCGACCAAATATTTCCTCTGCCAAATATTACATTGGAAATCCCAAAAAGCATGAAAAATTTTTGTCCGTGCTCTCTTTCTCTGTCCTTCAGGAGTAAGTATGAAATATGTATAAGTAATTTCAGTATTTTTTAGTGTCCCAAGTGAAATATTTTTAGTTTCCCGTGCATAACCTTTCATGTGTTTGTTTACTGCCCTTAGGTTATCTTTGTAACTGTTTCTTTCTTTTTTTTTTTATGGTTAATGACGAAAATCACTTGTATCATTTCTATTTAAATGATCAATGGTAATAGTCATAATGGTGAGAATAAAATGCAATATATCTATAATTTTATATATTTTTTTAACATATGCAGTTGTTGTTGTTGTATATCTTCAATTATATTTTTATTTAATGATTCTTAGTAATATTATTATACCCCGTCGAATTTCGACGGGTTACTCACTAGTTATTATATAATATCATAATAAATCAGAAAAAAAATTAGAAAGTTGTATTTTATTCCTTTTGGGAAAAAAAAAGTTGTATTTTATTAAAAATATATACTCCCTCTGTTTCGTAAAGGTCTTATTTTGTCATTTTAAGTAAATTTTATATTATTATTTTATTCATAAAACAAATTTGCCATAATCATAACAACTTTCTACATATTATTTCTGCTCCACTTTTTCTTTCTTTCAGACTCCAATCTATGTTTATTCTCCTTCCACCCTTGTTTAAATTTTTTACTTTTTCTTTTTAGTCTGTCTTAATTTAAATTTTTTAGTTGTTTTATTCCTTAAATGAATGGTGTTTTGGATAATCTTGTATTTATAAAATTCATGTATTACAAAAAAATTAAAAAAACATTATTTACTTATCCATTTTTAACTCATTTGCTTTATGAACAGACAATTATATCTTCCACTTATGACTATTCTTGATCAATTTTGTCTTAATTCTTTAATAAACGTGAAAAGTCAACCTAAAAATCTTAAATCAAAACGGAAGGAGTAACACTTTTTTTTATTCTCGTTGTTAAAATAAATGAGTTGTTGGTCATGGGAGTTAAATACGTAAAAACACACTTCTCTCTCCAATTTAAAATGAAAGATGCATATTTTAATTTAAAGGATACTTGAGAAAATTTGTTATTAAACTACTCCCTCTGACTCTAAATGAGTGTTCATTTTTCAGAAATTGTTGTCCCAAAATAAGTGTGTATTTTGATCATAACTTTGTCCCTAAGTTTTTTTTTTCGAAAATAAATTCACGTGTCTCCTTATACTTGCAAAAAACAAATGTTTGTAAAGAGGATTACAAGATTATATATGAATTTTACCACCAAATTGTACATAAAGTTATGTCCCTTAAAATGAAATTTGGACACTCATATTTAGAGACAGTGGTAGTACATTATTTCCAAATTTTCTTAAATATATAATTATATTCTTACAAATATGTATTGATAAATGACAAGGAAAATATTATTTAGGTAATAAATTTACTTAAAAGTATAGTATAGTTCTCTCTCTTTTTCGGAAAGATAATCTTTTTTTTTTTCGTTATTACTATGAAAGAACTTTGAGAAATAATTAAGGCTACTTTTAATTATCTTAATATGAATCTAAAAATTGGTATTTATAGTATTTATAATGGTGCATCAATAACAATTTTTAAATTTTCATTAGAGTAACTAAAAGTTGCTTTATTTATTTCTCAAAGTTCCTTCATAGTGATAATGAAAAAAAAAAGACTATCTTTTTGGGACAGAAAGGGAGTATATTTTTTTAAGAAAAATTTAAAAGTAAAAAATAGATGGAAGATCAGCTGGCGAGAGAAGATGGGGAGAAAAGAAATGAGAATGGTGTGGTGGATCCAAGAGGGGAATAATTTCGTTTTTCATCAAAGCTAAATCTATATATATATATATTAAAGTTGGCCAAAAGAGCTATGTTATCGACATGTGGACAAACAATGGAGAAAGCTTGCATTTGGAGAAGCCACATCAACAACATACTAATAAATAAGTGACTTTTCATTTTCTTTTCATTAGCTAATACTATTAGCTAATAATAATAGTTACTAAAAAGGGCAACTATAATAGTTAACTATAATAGTAACTATTACTATTATTAGTAATAGTTAACTATAATAGTTAACTATTATAGTTAACTATTACTCTTATTAGTAATAGTTACTATTATAGTTAACTATATTAGTTAGTAACTATTACTATTAATAGTATTAGTTAACAATATTAGTTACAATACAAGTTAAATATTACTATTAATAGTATTAGTTAACTATAATAGTTATTATATTAGTTAACTATTACTATTAATAGTATTAGTTAACTATAATAGTTACTATATAGTTAATTATAATAGTTACTATATAGTTAATTATTACTATTAATAGTATTAATTAACCATAATAGTTATTACTTTATAAGTTATTTTTTACTATTAATAGTATTGGTTAACTATAATAGGCTACATATATTAACTATTACTATTATTAGTATTAGTTAATTTAATAGTTATTATATAAATTAGATTATTAATTTTTAATATCAATTAATCATAATAGTTACTGTATCAATTAACTATTACTATTAATAATATTATTATTATATAGACTAATCATTGCTATTAATATGTATATTAACTATTACTATCAATGGTATTAATTAATTATAATAGTTATTATAATAATAGTAATCATATAGATTAATTTTTATTATTAATAGTATTAGTTAAAATGATGATTACTATATTAGTTAACTATAGTTAAAATATTTTTTAAGACATAGTATTGGTTTCCCGTGCAGAGCACGGGTTACCCGCTAGTAAAGGGTTGAAGAAGAAAAAAGAGGTAAAAGTGTGAGTGCACATGAAATTAAATGATGGCTGTTTATTTAGCAGCATGAATTTGTGTTAGAGAGGTCGGTTCACGGATGAGTTGCAAAGAAATGGACAAAAATAGAAAAATGATACTCCCTCCGTCCCAAAATGATCTTCACATTTTTTTCGCAGTTATTGCAAAGAAACTTTGAGCAATAATTTTAGGTTGATTCAATTATCATAATGAGAATCTAAAACTTATTATTGATAATATTGTTGATGGTGCATCACAGAGGCGGAGGCACAAGGGGGCAAGCAGGGGCAATTGCCCCCTTGGCTTTTCATTTTTTTTTTCAATAATGGTAGTTAACTATATATAGGGATGGCAACGGGGCGGATACGGAGCGGGTTTGACCAAAACCGTACCCGCCCCTTAAAGAACCCCCCTAGAACCGAACCCGCCCCGCCAACTAGTGAACCCGCAACCGCCCCGCACCACATGGCCCAAAATCAATTTTTTTGGAGAACAAACCACAACTATAATACCCTCCGGCGTCGACAATTGATTTTGCCCCAAATGTTCACTCAATTCAATTTAGCTCGATATTTTTCCTTCGAATTGAACATTACTGAATTTCTAACCCTAGAAATTGACAAATCGACATAAGAGAGAGAGAGAGAGAGAGAGAGAGACTTACCGTTCTAACCCTTCAGTCTCGCAGGAGGAAGGCCTGGAAGCGGCGGCCGGCGGAGTGGAAGACGCCTGGAAATGGATGTCGATGTCTCTCTCTCTAGCGCCGCATCTCAGCCTCCTCTAAAACCCTAGGAAATCGATTTGAGAGAGAGACGATTTGAGAGAGAGATAGGAAATCGATTTGAGAGAGAGACGATTTGAGAGAGAGATGGGAAATCGATTTGAGAGAGAGATGGGAAGCCGATATAAGGGACTAGGGAGTGGGGGTAATAATTGAAATGGGTTAGGGACATTATAGTAATTAAATACATATATTAGTATACGGGGCGGGGCGGGGCCCCGCGGGTTGGGATGGGAAACCGAACCCGCCCCGTGACCGCCGGGTTTTGAAAAAAGTCTACCAAACCCGCCCCGCTGCGGAGCGGATCGTCCCGGATACGGAGCGGGTTCGGACAAATTGCCATCCCTAACTATATATGTATATGTGTGTTAAAAAATAAAGTATATACATACACACTGTACATACAAATATATTCCCCCGTCCCACTAAAATTTACTCCTTCCGTCCCCTACTTTTTGCTACCAAATGGGAATGCACGAGGATTAATAAAATATATTGGAAAAGTGATTGTTGTAAGTGGGTATGAGAGAGAAAACAAGTTAGTAGATAGTTGTTGTTGTGAGTGAGTAAGAGAGAGAAAGATAGAACATTTTAGGTAAGTAACAATAAATATGGGACACTAAAAGGAAAATAAGTAGCGATAAGTATGAGACGGATGGAGTACACTTTTATTTTTAAGACGGAATTATGTAAGAAAAGTGAGGTCGGTGAGTAAAAATAAGGTCGATGTTTTTTTTTTTTTTTGAGCAAAAAAAATAAGGTCGATGTTAAACAACTATATATGTTAAATCTTTGGATACTTTGTGTTATACTCCATTTGTCTCAAAATATTTTCAACATTTGACTATTCAATTTGTTTGTGCACGTTTAAGCCTAAACCGTAAAAATGATAAGGGTTTTTTGGGACGATGAAAAATGGCAAATAAAAATATCATTTTGGGCAAAGGGAGTATAATCGTATATGCTTTATTGTCACCATTAAAGTTAGTACTTAACTATATGTCTATGCCTAAAATTGTATTGTACAGTATATAGAAACACCGGGAAAAAAAATAGGGGGCGCTGCCCCCGAACCCCCATTCCTCATTCCTTGGCTCCAACATATTTTGCCCCCACCCTTCCTTCGATTTCTAGCTCCGTCGCTGGTGCATCAATAACAAGTTCTAAATTTTCATTTGGACAATTGAATTAACCTAAAATTATTGTCCAAAGTTCTTTCGCAATAACAACCGAAAAAGTATGAAGATCATTTTGGGACGGAGTGAGTATTATCAATAACAATTTGACCAATGATTTTGAGTTGACTCAATCGTACTAATGAAAATACAGAACTTGTTATTGACACACCGTCAACGATATTATCAATAACAAGTTTTAGATTTCCATTAAGATATTTAAATCAACCTAAAATCAATGCTTAAAATTTAACGACGAAAAAAAATATAAAAATCATTTCGGGACGGAAAGAGTATGAATTATGTACTCAAAATAAAAATTATTTCAATGATTGATTTCAAAACGAATTCATAATTTACTAGTTTCAGCATCTAAAAGTACAGTAATTGAGGGGAAGGATTAGTATTGGCATGTGTTGAAACGTTACACATGATGATTTATGTTCATGTTTAGTAGGGCCCATAGTTAAAGATGTGTTTGATTGATTAAAGATTAAATAAGGCCAGATAGATACAGTAACTTGTTCCAGGCAAAACATGGTGGTGTAGGCCCACTCCCCTTTTGTTTTCTTTTTGCATGATTCATTGGGAACGGCCTCGGCCTATAATTTGTGACGAGAGAGAGAAATTGCATGTACAAACTAACTCTATACTCTCTCCGACCCATTTTAAAAGTTAAATTTTTTTAAAAAAACATTTTATTTTAAAGAGTTAAAATCTTAAAATAGAAAGTGGGTCCTACATGTTATCCTCACAATAATTATCCACTAACTCTTCTCTATCTCACTTTCTCTCTCCTACCCAACTATCAACACTCACAACACATCACATTTTCCTTCATTCTTAAACTCACCCATTTTTTTTTAACTTTTAAAATGAGACGGAAGGAGTACTAGGGAATAGGAAGGAGGGAGCTCATACATAGGACTAGGAGTATGTTTAAAGGGAATTGCTTTGTACTACTTGTGAGTCCGGATGAGCTGGTAGTTGGCCAACATCCCTTTATTGCACTATCTATCTCCAGAGATTGAAAACTGCTCATATTAATGAATAATACTAGGGCACAAAAAAGTCATAAAATCTTGCTCATAAAATTTTATGTGTAATGATTTAATTGGTGTTTTTAATTAGAGTGTGGCGGGTCCATTACCGATGCAACCAATAAAATATCGCCACCTCATGTTATGAGCAAGATTTTGTAAGCTTATTTTGTGCCCCTAGCATTGCTCCATATTAATACTCTCTCTGTCCCATTTAATTTAAGAGTCAAAAAATTTTTTAATGGGCATCCTATTTTAAAAGACAAAATCTTAAAATGAAAAGTGGGTCTTACATGTCATACCCACAACAATTATACACTAACTCTTCTCTGCCTCACTTTCTCTCTCCTACCCAACTGTCAACACTCACGACACATCGCATTTTCCTTAATTCTTGAACCCACCCATTTATTTTTACTCTTAAAATGAGACGGAGGGAAGTATTTGTTCATTTTATCATTCTAGTCATAATATTTGTTCAACTGATGTTCATACTTTGTTTTCTTTTCTTTTATGTGGTTGAGATTAATTCAGTAATAGGTCTCAATTAACACAAATGCATCTTATCCGTTGAGCTTCAAAACATGAGCATGAAAAAATATGAACAACTCGTAGGTAACCTGATCCATAATACTAAAAGCCCCTACTCGTCAGCAGCCCATCTGGATAGGACGAATGAAAACCAACCTTAATGGATTCACGGCCCATTACAATCGGCCCAATACTACATATCTAAAGATTTTTACTTTTTATAGCAAAAATTTTACTTTATGCTAAAATAAATCTCTAAATTTATTATTAATTAAATTTAGAGATTCTTTTTTAATTTTTTTTTTATATTCTATTCCCTCATTCTCATAAAAATATTCTACAACAATCGTCTCCTTTTCTATTTTCTATCCCTCATCCTCATAAAAACTAGTTTCACTTCTTTTTTTTTTCTCACTTTTTTAGGAGTTACTCCCTCAGTCCATAACAATGGGCACAGTTTGATTTTTTTTGGTCAACTGAGTCAATCTTTGACCATAATTTTATAAATATCTAAATATCTCTATGAAGTTCTAAAAATTGTTATTGATTTCACTATTAGAAAATACTATCATTAACAATTTTTAGAATTGTCTAGAGATATCTAGATATTCATAAAATTATGGTCAAAGATTGACCTAATGACCAAAAAAAGTCAAAGTGTGCCCATTGTTATGGGATGGAGGGAGTTATATAGCATAAGATATTGTCAAATTTGAGTAATAGTCCCTAGCTATAACCAAAATACGCAAATTGTACACGCTTCTACTGTTATGAAGTACCATCTTATTGATCTTTATTATAAAATTATGTGTTATTGTTTTTTTTTTTCGATAAAAACAATTTCAAATGTTGTTGATCAATATAAAAATGGATATTCAATTTTTTTTTTTTTTGACAATGTCCACGCCATAAGGAGGCGAGGAGAAGATATTCACTTTTTTGTCTAGGTCATTCAGTTTAGTTTGGACTGACGGAAAGTACCCCAAAGGTAGAAAAAACTCTCTCTATAAAAAAAACACTGCATTCGCAAATTTCAAACCAAAAACTTGGTTAAAGTAGAATAACTTCAACCAGTTCATTTACGCATGGGGTAACAAACATAGAATTATAATGCTTATTTGAAAATAAAGAAGAGAGCAGTCAGTCAATATAGAGAGCATTAATACATTAACATAAAAGATCTTACATGAATGCATTTTCCTCTAAATTACATGAATGCATTTCCTCTAAATAGTACATTAGAAATGTGATTGTCATTAAATTAGTAAAATTAAGATTACATCACTAAGAGAACTTAACTAAAAAAGAAGTGATAACTAAAAACAAGAAGATTTTTTTTTTTGACGATGTCCACGCCAGAAGAAGAAGGCGAGGAGAGGGATCAAACCCTAGTGGAGTTATTATTATTATTAATTAAAAGTAAAAAAAAAAGATGCCAAAAGAAATTAAACACTTCTAGTAGAGTTATGTCTAAGTAATGGCCATCTGATTTTTTTTATTTATTTGGCTCTGTCTAAAATGACATCAAATCCCATCTCAGTTGGATCAGTTGCTTGAACTTCATAGTGAATGCCTTCCAACACTCTCCTAATCCCATCCTTGATGTTGCATACAACATCTTTTCTCTTATTCTTGATCCACTTGGTGCCTGAAATTAAATTCAATAATCAAAATTAATTCCACATATTAGAGAAGTTCGAGATCGTAAGATCGATCTCAATAGTTAACCTAGTTAATAATCGAGTAATTAGGTCTGATGATACGCGACGCCTCTTTGATGTTATGATTGATCTCAAAAGTTAAACTAGTTAAAAACAGATGTAAATGAAGAAATTCGTTTTAACCCAAGTTATCATAGCATAATAACGTACAAATAAGTGGAATGCATTATTTAAACAAAATTGACAAATCAAAATGCGACAGTTACTATATGAGACGGAAAAAGCTATGAGCTAAAAGTTTAGTCCAAAATTATCAAATTTGGTCACATTTTTCAATCCAGATGGAAGTGTGTTAGGAAAAAAAAAAGAAAAACTTCTCAATGAGGAAAAAGAAAGTACAAAAACTTACAAACAAGAGTGAAAAATGTGTCACTTCATAAAAGTTGAAAAAAAAAAAAATCAATTTTGATTACATGACGAAGAAATCTCATTTCTCATACTTATCTCATTAACCTTTCCAATTAAATAACAAAATGTATTCCTATCTAACACACATATAGTAGATGGTGGTAAAAGTTTATATTGAATTAATTAATTACATCAAGTAGGAGAAAAAGAAAAATAATTGATCACTAAAAGGTTGATAAGAGAATGACTTATACCATGCAATGAAGAAGATCTTGCTTTTCCGGCAGTTATCAACGGTGACAAAGTCAAAATCAAAGACGGCATAGCGGCAATCATCATCCGGCAAGGATGCCTCAAGATCACGGTAGCCTTCTCCGGCCGCCCCGACCTTATCCACCGTGACCAACTTTGACTTTTCATCGATCTTGAACACTATGTACCTATGCACTTCTTTCCACTTCATCTCCATGAATGAGTTCTTGCATTCATCGGTTTAAACACATCCCCGTTGTCGCCTAATCACAAAAAATTAGACTACCATGATCAGTGTTCCATATCAAAGATCAATAACTCGTAAAAGTTGGTTAGATAGACGTGAAAAAACGCGTAAATGATTGAAATTAATGCAAAAGAATGTACCATTTGGAAAAAATATGTTTTTGATGTGAAATAAAGTTAATGGGATTTGAAAGAATTTGGAGAAATTTACCATCTTGAAAGCCATAGCCATGGTGGTGGTGGGGAGTGTGTTCTTCTTGTTCTTTTTCTTGTTGTAATATGATGAAGTGGGATTATGATAGTATGGTCATGTGGTAATATATATAGGTGTGGTGATGGGGGTGATACCACTTAATGTTTGAGTAAATACAAATTTGCCCATGGGGTGTATATCTTTGGGATGGGTATTCCATGGTTAAATGACTATATTGCCAATAACATGGGATTGGAAGATCATATCTTGGGAGGTGTTACCTCCTTGAAAATATTTGTTTGGGGTAAGTTTATTGGGGTCAACATAAATGTTGATAAATAATTTACAATCTGTCTCGAAAAGTTTGTCTTTATTTGGATTTTTTTATAGTCAAGACAAATAATTTGATCAAAACATTGATGTCGATCTAATCTTCGTAGTGAAATTCTCAAACTTTTAATTAATAAATCATTAAGTGATTTACCAATAACAATTTTATAATTTTATTGTGATCACTAATTGACACCAATGTATGGTCAAAGTAAACATGTATTGATAAAAAAAAATAAAAAAAATGAGACAAACTTTCAGGACAGAGGGAGTAGCTGATATGATGCTGCATATTAACTGATAAGGAAAAAATATATTGTAGAATTGTTTAGGAAATGCTTGTTATGTTAATTGAGAGCATCAAGATTGAAATGTGCAGTTTGGTTGATTACATATTAAGTTAATCAAAAATAGTCATGATGAATATTTTTTTAGTCAAAAAAACTACATTATTTTTAATTTTTATATCAATTTGAAAATATAAAATTTGACAATCGAGTTGCAAATTGTACACTTTTGAGAACTAAATTGCAAATATGATACAAACTCGAGTAACTGAATTGCAATCCGCCTTATGTGTGTGGAACTCAAACAAAATATCTTGGCGTGAAAGCAAGGTGGAAGAAACATTCCCTCCTCTTTTTCCTGTCTAAAGACTACCTTCTCGTCCCCCAAAAGGTTGTATACAAACACCATCGCATTGTTAATTTAACAGGAAAGTGTTACACATACACAAATTTGGGCATGGTGCAGTTAGACTGCTTAGGCAGTGTGACAACGTACGATTCAGACTGATGAAATTTGGGCAGGGTGCAGTTACTGCTTAGCGGTTTGTAACAAATTGGATGGAGAGTGATGAAATTAATGAGAAAAAAAAAAAAAAGTCAACTTCATTGGTGAAAGTGAACCAATGGATGTAGAAAAGTCATTCTTCTTCAAGTTTGTATCTTCTACTACCATCTCCCCTTATGATTACATTTAGTATAAGATCTAGCGCAAAAAAAAATATTTGAGATCCCAACCTCGAGTTTTTTCATACAATTGTCTAACTAAAATGGGTGTGTAGTAGATTTAGCAACAATTTCCTAATTTTCATCCCCTTGTTCACAACTAGCATTTTACTCCATTATCATATAACCTTGTCTCTCTCTCTCTCTCTCTCTCTCTCTCTCTCTCTCTGTGTGTGTGTTTTCATCCCATGTTCACAGCTAGCTTTTTGATACCCATGGGATAAGCTTGTCTTCTTAGTGTTTGTGTGTGTAGAGAGAGAGAGAGAGAGAGAGAGAGAGAGAATCAAGAAGATGGGAAGAACTACCAACACTAAAATCTAACAAA
>JAOWBW010001957.1:0-152684 GCA_026119855.1 Campanula takesimana | reverse complement strand
TGATACCACTTGTTGGTCCCACAAGGGCAACAAGATATGGAAAAATGCTAAAGGGGGGGGGGGGTGAATAGGTTTTTAAAATTCTTTTCAAACCCTTTTGCAAAGCAATGGCGAATGCGCACGACTCTTAATTTGGCTAAGTATAGCGCGCAGCAAGAGTGTGAAATGCACAGCGGAAGTCTTAAAAGCAATCACTTATGCGCAGGGAGTATGCGCAGAAGTGTAAATACGCACGCACTAATTTTTAGCTTAAAGATAGGCGCAAGATGGAACTAAGGCAAAAAGCACACAAAACACAATTTCGAACGATGCAAGACAATCTACAAGGATCAAACAAAAACAATATATGAGTAAAGCTTAAATTTAGAATGAAAAGCACAACAATAGATAAGCTATTTGGAGAGGTTCGATCGGGAAAAGATCTACGTCCTCTACCAAGATGGTTAGTCTTGGATTTCTAAGGGAGATCTTATTATATGAGAGAGTTTACAAGTTACAGCGAGGTAGAACAAAACAACTCAAAGATCTATAATCTATGAAAGAACCAAAATCTTAGACAATAACCGGTGTATCTCTAGAAGTAAGATCGATGAGATCGAAACTTCAAGAGGTGTGTGTGTGTATCAGAAATCTGGGCTCTTTGAATCTATGAAATGGGGAGCACAAGATTCTGGTGTTACAAAGGCTTTATAGGATCTGGGCTTGGTGAAGTATGAAGGTATGAAGGTTGATCTTAGAAATCTGGAAATCTTGTAGGCAATCTTCAAATCTTCAAAGTTTCTCTTGGAAGCAAATCTTAAGCAATTCTCAAGCAACCACACCAGCAGCTTGGAAGATGAGGATGAGCATGCTATTTATAGCTGAGCTCCAAAAACTAGCCGTGGGGAGCAGAGCAAGGATATGTGCTGTCTCTTTGTGATTGGCGCGCAGCTGTCCTTCATAGCCGTTGGGAGACATCAAGTTGACAGCTTTCAAAAATCTTCAAGAGTGACAGCTGTCTTCAGATTTGAATTTCAAACAAGGGGAGCGTCTCCATCTTCGTGTGTGCTGAGTGTTCTTATTTTTTCGTTTGTCCACATCAGCAAATTTGGCTCATTCAAAAGCGTAGCTTGTTATGACGCTTTTCAAGCTTCATAAGGTAAGGTTAGAAAGTGAGAATTAAGGCAAATCTGAGTGCGCATGAAATTCATGCGCATATAGTGCGCAGAAGGTGATGCGCTGCGCATGAAGGGATGCGCTGCGCATGGAAGGTGTGCGCACCATGCTTTGCCTTTGCTCTATTTACCATGAAATTATAGCTTTAGCCCTAGATACTAAGCCTAGTCTATAAAAAGGACTTAGCTAAAAATTGAAGTTACAAAAACTTCTTACATAGGGTCCTAAAGTCCTTTAAAATAAACATAGGTGATGGTATCAATCAATTCTAACATAAGTAGGAGGGTTAAGTGATAAGCATACCCAACAAGAGAGTGTAATATCGGCCCCCTTTGGTATTTATTTTATTCTATCTTAAAGGCTCCTTTAATTATTAATTGGGCCAAGGTAATAAAGAAGAGTGTTGAGCTTTTAAGTTGTGAGCTTAAGTTGTTAAAACCCAATAAGGAGAAGGATGTAATTCTTTTTAGTTAGGGGAATTGGAAACCCTATATTATTTATACTCTCCCTAAAATCCTAGCCTCATTATTTTTCAACAAAGAAAAGAAAGCAACGGCAAGGGAAAGAGAGAGAGAGGCAGCCGAGAGAGAGGGAGCAGAGAGAGAGAGAGAGGCCGGAGAAGGAAGAGAGAAGTCCGGAGTTGGATCATCGAAGGTAAAACCCAAACTCTTTAACCTCTTCTTCTTCGTCTATATAGATTTAATCATTAGAAAACAATGATTTTAGAAACCCTAAATTAATGATATGAACTAGGTTTTGCATGATATAGTATAAGAAGAAGAAAGAATGTGTGTGTGAGTGTGTGTGCCGTGTGTGTACGTGCTGTGTGTGTGTGTGTGCCGTGTGTGTGTGTGTGCAGTGTGTATGTGTGTGTGTGTGTGGTGTATGTGTGTGTGATGTGTGTGTGTGGTCGTGTGTGTGTGTTTAGTGTGTGTGATGTATATTTTGTGTGTGCTGGAAAAGGTGTATTTAGTATGTGTAATGGTAGTATTGAAGGTAAAGATTGAGAATTGATAATAGAAACCCTAGGGGTGTTTTAGTAACCCTATTAGAATATTGGTTAACCATAAAACGAGTTAAAGTAGAATAACTCATAGGTTAACGAGATGGATTAAGGTACTTAAGGTAAATAGAGTTACTTGTACCTAAGATAAGACTTTTGCATGGTTGTAGATTCGTGCAAGAAGAATTGCGAGGAAGTGCAAAGTACCCAAGGTAAGGGATTACATTCTTAGACTTTGGTTTCAATCCTTTGAGTTAGGATTTCATGTTTTTAAAAGTATATGGGGCTACCACGTGGCAGGTAGTGTTTTTAAAATGATCCCTCGTATGATCGTTCTTTGATGAATCTTTACCCTTGATGGTATCTTGTTCAAGGTGTATCTAAGTTTTGAAATTTGCTTAATGTATTCTTGTAAGGGACACCTCGTATGTAAGTAACTATGTCTAAATGAAACGGATGTAGTTAAAATGTCCGATTGAAAAGGACATAATTGAAGTTTAAATGGTCCGATTGAAAAGGAAATGATTGAACTTAACCTTGTCTGATTGAAAAGGACTCGGATTTATTACTACCTGAAAGTAGTGTTGATTATCATGATATATCAGGTATGACGTATGGAAGCACCCTGAAAAGGTGTAAGGTTTCTTATGTTAAGAACACCCTGAAAAGGTGTAAGAAAAGTGACTTGGGAATTGACGGATTTCTTGAAGATGAATCCTTGATTGTTTCTTGATCTTGTGATAGCGCCACAATTTCTTTTTAAGTATTCGTGACTGTATTTTGAAAGTATTACAGTTAGATTTATTGATGATTAGCCTTTTATTGAAAGTAACTATTTGGCTCCGTTCTTTCGGTCATCTCTTCCTAATACACGAAGAGATCCGTATGAAGTTACTGAGCATTGTTTGCTCACCCCTTTCATTTCTTTTCCCCTCCCAGGTAATGAGTAGGTGAAGGATTTTTCGCAAGGATGGCAGCGCATTTAAGAAGATTGAAGTATTTCCTAAATGTTTTAGTTGATTAAGCTAGTGGATGTTGTACTAGCCGTTAAGGTTGAAAGACGGTTACTTTCCGGATATTTTGAATTATGGTTAGGATGTACTAGCCGTTGAGATACCGGGTTTTATTTTGGAGATTTTATATTTGAATAAAGGTGATATTTTATTGTTTAAAAGTTTGGGATGTTACAGAGAGTGTGGCTAGCCAATGAGCCACTTAGAGGAAACACTTTTAATGAACAGCAAGTTAGGTGGGGAGGATGAAATTTCAAGGCAACCATCACGAGAAAACAAATGTCATATGGACCTAATAGAGAGCAAAGAAAAATCATTTGAAGACGGTTCAAGAACCAAGGGAGAGACCATGTTTAAAGGAAAGGCATTACGATGAAAGCGAGTTTAGAGAAAAGGAAATGCATGAAGGAGTCTCAAGAGTGAGTGATCCGAGACATTGGGAATTCGGTGTCGAGATGTTGAAGTAACGCTCGATTTCAACTCGCCTTAGTGCGAAATTGAGCATGGAACTCAAATGGGAGCATGTGTACTCTGTATTGTCAAGTTATAGTATGGAGATCATCTTTAGGTGGAAGATTGAGGGGTCTGTCACTATGTTGGTTCTAGTCCAGGTGGGAGATTATTGGGTTATGGAGCTCAAACCAACGAGAAACATTAGTACTGTGGAAGTCTAATTGGAGGGATTTTAGTTGAGCCAATGTACTTAAGGAGAAGGAAAAGGATAAGGAGGAGACCCAAATGTGGAGAAGCAATTTGGAACCTATGCGGTCATATACGGCAGCCGAATAGACGGCATCTATGTGGTTGCACCATGCGGCCGCATAGCCCCATTTTCAAATTTATTCAGTTTCTCTCTTTCTTTTCTAAGGAATATCTACTCAAAAATAGGTTTATGGATTTTGTAAGACCCTATATAAACATGGGTGACGGTCGTATACAAGGTGTGCTTGAAGGAAAAGCTAGGACGTAAATGAGAGAGACACAAAAGAGAGACATAAAAAGAGTAAAAGGGGTCGGGGGGACTAGGAAAAAAAACATGAGAGGCACTCCTACAACCCGAGGTCGTGACTGGGATGTGTGTTCTTTTAGAGAGAAGATATATATGATGGAGAGTGGTTTACATAGAGAGTGGTCATGCCAGTATCTGTGAGGATCACTTTTGCAAAGTTGTAAATATCATCATATATTGATCATCGTAAATATTCTTGTTTGTCAATGACCCTAGATGTAGCTGAATGATGAAGTGGTTACCTAATCATGTGTTATCTCTTTCATCTTATTGTTTGTGTGTGTTTGATTAATTCTCCATATAGTTGTGACTGGTAGTATGAGCTACGTGGGCATACGACCCCCAATTCCCCAATATATCGTAAGTCGGTCTATAAGGTAGATAATAGGGTAATTATGTTCTTTGTTGATATTATATACTCCTCTGTCTTTTAGTCTATTCACTTTTGATCAACGGGAGTAAACTTTGACCAAACATTTAATGTCAATCTAATCATCCTAATGAAATTCTAAAAATTGTAATTGATAAAATATTATTTAATTTATCAATAATAATTTTTTAAATTTCATTAGGATTGCTAGATTGACATTAAATGTTTGGTCAAAGTTTACTCCCGTTGACCAAAAGTGAACAGACTAAAAAGACAGAGGGAGTATATGCTAAAAAAAAAATTGATATAGATTACGTCTTATGAAAAAATGCGTTTTTCCTCGGCTTTTTTATTCGCTAAACACTATTCTTCCTCCGAATTTTCTCTTTTAAACAAAGTCTAAACTATGATTTGAATCTTGATATAAGCCACGATCTGAATGGTGGTTTGAACCACGATCTAAAACCACATTTTAGACCATTGTCTGAACCACATTATTGAACCGCCGTCTGAACCAAACCGAATCAAACAATTGCATTTTAGGTTTGGTTTGGTTTGGTTCGGTTAGAATTTTTCATGATTCGATTCGGTCTGAAATGTTCTCAAACCAATGACTAATAATTTAGTCTCTAAAATAACCGATACCGAATCAAACCAAACCATTTACACACCTACCTCAAACATCCTTTGCAGTGAAACATTAAGTTCAATTTTGGTCTTCCAAGAGAGTCCATTCCATCTTAACAAAAGTAACTCAAAAATCTTAAAATCAAAAGTTCACCTAAATTGCACCTGAACTTTCATCCCTCTTTCCCCATAAAGATTTCAAGTCAAATTAGCATGCCATTATTCTTCTCCCTGCGCCATGTACCTAGAACTCTCCTACCAAGTTTTTGTTGTAGTCATTGTTAAGATCCATATATTTTCTCATTTTAATATTTAATATTTATAGCTGAATTCTGTAAAAATTAACTTACTTTTAATTGTTGATGATAATATAAAAAACGTAATAATTTTCAGACCAAGTAATTTATTGACTACCCATACAAAACTCTCCCGTAAACGCAATCCAAATCCTTCCAACTCTCGCAAAAGAGAAAATAATTAATAAGGTAATCCCAACCAATTTAAATACCAAAACTCTTCATTATTTTCCTAACAAATCCAAAAAATGAAGACATCTCAATCTCTCAACTTAGTTTTTCTCTCTTCTCTCTCCTTCTTCACATCTCTCTCCCACCAACAACCTTTCCTTCCTCCTCCTTTTACTATCCCAAACCCTAGGCTGTTAAATGCCTACTTTGCCCTCCAATCATGGAAACACTTCATCACCTCTGACCCAAGAGACTTCACTGCAAATTGGTTGGCCCAAATGTGTGCAACTACACCGGAGTCTTTGTGCACCTTCTCTAGATGATCCAAACACCATCACGTCGCCGGAATTGACCTAAACCACGGCAACATTGCTGGAACTCTCCCCGAAGAACTATGTCTTCTCAAAGATTTAGCTCTCTTTTCACATCAACTCGAACCGGTTCACCGGTTTCTTGCCATACACGTTTTCCAAACTAACCTACTTTACGAGCTCGACGTTAGTAACAACCTTTTCTCCGGTGGCTTCCCTACCGTTGTCCTCTTCCTTCCTTCCTTAAAATTCCTCGATATTCGGTCAATGGTTTCGAAGGCGAAATTCCTTGGGAACTATTTAACCTTAAACTTGATGCTCTTTTCATCAACAACAACAATTTCAAGATGAAAATCTTTACCCTCAAACATAGGAAACTCCCCGGTTTCAGTCTTGGTTTTAGCGAATAACAACTTTAACGGTTGCTTGCCACCTAGTATCGGCAAAATGGGCGGAACCCTAAATGAGATTATACTCGCAAATTCCGTTTAAAATGGGTGTTTACCGACCGAGGTAGGGTTGTTGAGAGAAAGTGACCGTATTCGATATAAGCTCTAATTCATTTGTGGGGCCGTTGCCGGAGAGTATAGGAGGAATGGAAAGCTTAGAGCAGCTTAATGTGGCACGTAACAAATTCTCCGGCGAGATTCCGGCGAGTATTTGTTCGTTGCCTAGGTTGGAGAACTTCACATACTCGTATAATTACTTTTGTGGGGAGCCCAAAGCTTGTCTCGATTTGAAGGATAAAGATGACAAGCAGAATTGTATTCCTAACCGGCCGGCTCAACGGTCGGCGATGGAATGTAAATCGTTTTACACTTTTCCGGTTGACTGTCACGGTTGTTCATCGCCACCACCAACTTATCATTAATTCATTATAAGGTAGAAGTTCAGTCGCCACCATTGCCACCTCTACCGCCGCTAAAAGTATGATTACCAAGTCCCACAAGTTTTTTTTTTTCTTTTTTGTTTGGGTTTTGATTGATAACTTTGAAAAAAAAAAAAAAAAGAAGAAAAATGAATATTTTAGAGTTATTTTGATTTGCAGGTTAAACAAGCTTGACTGGTACTTTTGGTGTCAGTGATACATTCATTTCGTGTGCTTAAATATTGATTGTGACAGGTCTCCAATTTGAATAAATTTTTGTTTGGGATGTTAGGAACTTCTATATCTTGTACATACTATATTTTGAGTTTTTCTTCCTAAATTGTTACTTCCTTTTGTCTCACTTCGTGTCTCTGTCCTTTTTGATTTTACATAGAAATAAAAAAAAAATTGTGAGTATGAAAAGTAAATTATGATAGAGAAAGTGGGTCGAATTTTTTTGTTGTGAGAATGATAAATGGGTCCATTATCCGTTTTAGATAATAAAGCAATTAAAATTTGAGACAAACCAAAAAAAAAAAAAAAAAAAAAAACCTTGTCTGATCTGTGGCAGACAGAAGAAGTATAAACTTTGGAGTTTGGATTAATTTAAGATTGATGAAAATCTAAAAACAGTTTTGCTTTTCATCACTTTTGAGGATAATCTTTGCAAAATACATGGTGGGTACCACTTGATGTGGAATATTCCCACCGGTCCAAAATATCTGTCGCTTTTGAGCAATTTTTTTGATCTAAAATAATTGTCACTTTTGAGTCAAAACAATTAAAATTCCTTATTTACCCTTGCATTGGAAGTTTTTTTACTTTATTAATTGACTTAGTGAGTGTAATAATGTAAGAAACTTGAACAATAAATAAGGGTAAGCATGAAACTTTCACCATTAATATGCCTTAATAATTGCATTTCTTAATCTTTATGAAAAGTCAAAAAACGACAGTTATTTTGGACGGAGGTAGTAATATATAACAAAATAATTATTTTGCAATGCTTTTGACATTAAAGTATAGTATGAATTTATGTTTTATTTGAATAAGATCTAGGAAGTAGCAGGGAGCCAGGAATAGTCCTTGTTTTATTCCAAGTTTACTAGCCCTTAACATCTGCAAAAAATAATTCTTTTATGTAAAAAAGAAAATTAAATGTGTGTCTGAGATACTGTATGTTTTCAATAGAAAATAAAATATATGCCGATGAGCCTTGGCTCAGTTGGCAGTGCCTCGCTTTCCTACGGGAAGGTTGAGGGATCGAACCCTCCCCTTATGTTTACGGTTTATTCCAAAAATTAGTGATGGCAAAATATATATATATATATATATATTGACAAGTATATACAACAAAAAGAAATTTCAAAATTGATCTATATTACTATAAAAAGTTATCCGACAATATACTATAACAATAATTAAAGTAGGAGTATGCATACGTAACTTGACAACGAGTAGTATTTCACACTTTCAAGTAAGCGGTAAATTGTACTTGTTCGTACCAACTTACCTGTATACTAATCGTACTGATTGTAATTGGTATAAAGAAATTGGTATACTGAACTTTTTGGTAAGTAGTACCGTATTATTTTTTTCTAATTGATTGGTACACAGCATACAATATTGACTTTGGTTTGTATATTATGTACCGACTTTATATATAGGGAAAATTACATCCTGCTTCCTGAGTAATACCGAATTTACGTCTTAAGACAAGGACATTTTGAGTTTACGTCTTAATCCCACAAAACATTTTGTCTATAAACATTATACTCCTTCTGTCCCTAAATGAATATTTAAATTTTATTTTGAAAGACAATTTAAAAAAAATATATATTTTTATGCAATTTAGTGGTAAAGCATATATATTCTTATAATCGTATTTCCAAACATTTAGTTTTGCAAAGTAAATAAAGACCGTTGAAAATGTTTTGGTAAAGAAAACGCTAACGGAGAATTTTATATATATATATTTTTTTTTTAAATAAATTCATTTTGAGATAAAAATTTCTTTAAAATAGACATTCATTTAGAAATAGATGGAGTAGTATGGTTTTTATTCTTATTTACTTCAACTACATGGTTGGAAAAAATTCACACTTTTGTATAATACTTGTAATTTAAGGACTTTGAATTATTTCCACATAATACGTCTAGTTTAAAGACTTGAATTGTTTCAAAAATAATTGTGATGTAGGAGGAGATCGAGGTCTGAAGTGCAGCGACGCAGACCAAACGCCAGACCAAGCGCCCGCCCGCTATAAGCCGAGCGCCCGCTTACCTTGTCCAAACGGCTGATGCTTCTGTTTTCATGCGCGGTGTCGATTTTTGGACCAGACGAGTTGCCGAGTTCTGGTTTATTTAGGGTTTTATTAACACAATTTATTATTACTTTTATCTTTGTTTCTTTATTATTAGTTAGGGTAGTTTGGGTATTTGTTAGACTAGGGTTTATTATTTGTTAATAGTTTAAATACTTTTCCTTTCATTGTTTTAGGGTGACACATTATTATTCTTATCAAATGAACTTTGTTCTTGGAGATTTATCTCTATTTCTTGGTGGATTCAAAGGTTTATTGCGTTTGAGGTTTCATCGCTTGTGAAATCTTGTGTGTAGTGCGTTACTCACGAAACCTATCGCTTCCGTGCTGCGTCAGTTGGCATCAGAGCAGGCCATATCGTGTCTTTTGCATCATACTGAAGTATAATAGGGGATCAGGCAATAAAGGCTGGTATCGATGGTGTAACCACCGCTATCAATTCTTTGGCAACGCAGATTGCAGCGTTGGTTGCCGCTCAACAAAATCAAACTGTCATGGTGAGAGAGACAGGGTTGATCCAAGACGACGTCCTCAAGGGACCGAAAATCAGGACGAAGGGAATTCCAGTTCCAGATCTGATGACGAGGTTATTAATGAAATCGATCTTCGATTGGATCGTGCTCGACAACAGGAACAATATTTCCTAGCGTTAGAGGACGAAGAACTCAACGAAGCGGACAGGCATGATCGACGTGTGCAGAAATATAAATCAATTAGAGATCTGAATCGAGCAGCAAGAAAGCGAATGCTTAGGCAGCGACATAGGATGGAATCCAATTTTTTTTCTGACAAAGCCGATCATTATACTGCCAAAATTCAGAGACTGGAAGCGCGCAAATCTGCTGTTTTTGAACACGCTGAAGAAGAACGTCGGGATCAATTCGAAGTATTGTTGCAGAATAACAAGATTATTGCTGCAGAAGAACGTCGCGGGGAAAATATCCACCGCGTCGATCCGATTGAAGAGAAAGAGTCAGATTCAAACGGAGAAGATTTAATAGCAGTTAAATCCGCGAATCAGGATTTACCAATAATGAATGAAGATTTCAAAGGAGAGAAAATTAGTAATAATTTTCTGTCTGTGGTTGAAGATCCCGTTTCAAAGGCAACAGTTCGAGAAAAAAATTGAAGGTTTGATTTATTTTTTTTTGAAAATTTCGTTCTGCGTCAAATTGTGCTTAAGGAGCGGATCTATTCAAAATATTTATTCAAGTGGGACGGAAATTTCCAAGCTTCGGAGATGAACTTGGGGACGAGTTCTTTTGAAGAGGGAGTGACTGATGTAGGAGGAGATCGAGGTCTGAAGTTCGCAGACCAAACGCCAGACCAAGCGCCCGCCCGCTATAAGCTGAGCGCCCACTTACCTTGTCCAAAACGGCTGATGCTTCTGTTTTCATGCGAGCGTCCGCGTGGTCCAAGCCGAGCGCCCGCCCGGTGTCGATTTTTGGACCAGACGAGTTGCCGAGTTTTGGTTTATTTAGGGTTTTATTAAAACAATTTATTATTACTTTTATCTTTGTTTCTTTATTATTAGTTAGGGTAGTTTGGGTATTTGTTAGACTAGGGTTTATTATTTGTTAGTAGTTTAAATACTTTTCCTTTCATTGTTTTAGGGTGACACATTATTATTCTTATCAATTGAACTTTGTTCTTGGAGATTTATCTCTATTTCTTGGTGGATTCCAAGGTTTATTGCGTTTGAGATTTCCTCGCTTGTGAAATCTTGTGTGTAGTGCGCTACTCACGAAACCTATCGCTTCCGTACTGCGTCAAATTGAGTCTTGTTTATATGTAAGTTTTCAGTTGTTTGATCACCGGAGTTGGTCACTGATGGTCACGCAGTGTTGATTGGTTCTTAATAGTGGGTCTCATGGTCCATTTTAAGTAATAAAGCAACTAAGAACTTTATTATGTGACAAGCCAAAAAGGAAAGTAAGAACCTTAGTCTGGGACAAAGGGAGTAGTCATTTATAGTATAGTATAATTATCATTTTATCTCAAAATGTAGCAATATTTAGTTAATTTAGTTTATTTTCTATTGTTTTGCGGATATTATGCACTTGATGATATATGTTGCTTTTGGACAGGGAATAGGGACAACTTTTGGGCATTGGACATGATTTAAGAGCACTGAACAAGAGGAAGGAAAAGGGAGCACTTGAATTCAAGAAATTGAAGAAATGGTTCAGTCTAGGAAGAGCACGGCCGAGTCTTACGCCTTGCATGGTTGTGCACTAAAATGAAAGAAAACCCGAATGGAATTATCTTAGACACAGCCGAGCAAAATTGGTGACTCGGGCGAGTTGCACAAACGAGTCCTTTGTAATACACGGCCGTGCAGTACCTATAACAGCCACTTTCAAGATTTTTCAAAAGTCACCTTTTCAAGAAGCCATCCGGGAAATGGTGCAACTCTTGGTCCAAAACCTATATAAAGGACTAGAATTCAGTAATTTAGGTATCTAGTTTTTATGATAACATACTCTAACAAAGATTTCACTCCAAAAATATTATTTGATTCTAAGATTTATCGATTGTTCTTAGAATTCTTGTGATTGAAATATTGAAAGAATAAATACAAGTCTTGAGGTTTATTTTCAGCAAATCATTTGAACAAGTCTTCTCTATCCCTTATCTTTTATTTCATGCTTATTTCTTAACTGATTATTATCGTTTTATCTATGCCTTGTGAGTAATCTCCCTCATTCTTAGGGTTGGAAACTCAACCTCATGTTTTCATCATTACAATTCATGTTCTCTTTTCTAAACTTCATCTTAAAACAATTTCTTCATATTGTATCTAAGGCCTACGACCATGATGACGTCCATATTTCGTATGAATTCTAGTTAGTCGAGAGAAGGACTTAGCCGTTAATCTTGACTAGCGAAACCATATGAAGTAAACTAGGTTTCTATTAATCACAAGAGTAGATTAATGGCCTAGGGATGTTGTCACGACCCGAAAACCCGTCTCTATTTTATTAATAAATATTATTTATTTATTTATTTATTTGATTATTTATTTATGTGCGCATCTTATATCTCGCAATATTAATTTGTGTCTAGCATTTTAATTGATCAATTGTGCTAAGTTTGAAGTTAGGGGCTTTAGTGTTAATTGAGAGATGTTGGTTTGGGTTTAATTGTTCAAAGTAGATGTAGAGGGTTGTTTGTGAAACTTTTTAAAACTCTTTTACTAACTCCCTCCCTACTCTCCCTTCTCCCTCACTCTCTTCCTCACCCTACTCTCATCTCCCTGCATATATCTCTCTCTCTCTTCCAAGGAAATGTAAAATCTCCCTCTCCCTATTTCCTTCATTTTAGTCATCTTCCTCTCATCTTTTCTTAGTGCTCATTTTATGAAATGTGTTTAGATCGTCGATAGGATCGTGTAGAGCCAAAAATATTTGAATTCCGTCTCATTCCGTAAAATTCAAGTAAGTTACTTTTCCCCCATTTTTATGCTAAAATGTTCATCTTTAGTTTATGTAATGCTTTAGTTCATATATATGTCATTTTGGTTGAGTTTGGAATTTATTTGTATTTTTGTTCATCCTTTGTGATTTTTGAGAATGTTGGGATCAAATCTTGGTTTTGGTTGTTAAATGATGTTATATGAGGTAATTTTAGGCTTAGAAGTTATTTTGGCATTTGGGTAAACTAGTTGGAAGTCTTGATTTTGAGTGTTTGAGAAATGGTAAGGATTTGGTTTGTTTTGGTATGAAACTTTGTTAAACCCAGCTGAACCTCTGCCCAGTTGGTCGACCGAGCGCCCGCCCGGGTTGAGCCAGGCGCCCGCCTACCTGGACAATTTCTTCGGCCAACCTTCTGATTAAATGAGCGCCCGCCTGACCCATAGCGAGCGCCCGCCCGCCCCCTGTTTTTGGAAATCTTCCTTTTGATTGTTTAAGACTAGGTTGCTCCCTTAGTTTAAGTTTCATTATTCTAATTAATTTAAGTTAACATCGTGGAACACTTTATTAATTGGAATTGGTTCCTTTGTGAATAAATATGTTATGAAATTTGATTAAGTATCGTTTTGGGAATGTTGGCCATCTTTGATGTGTTGTTTGGATTGATTTACCTTTATGGTGATTTATTTGGAATGGTTCCCTACTTTGGAATCATGAGTTGTTTATTTAAGCTAGTATTTATTACTTAGCATTTATTTGAAAGTCCAGCTGGTTATTTGTGTTCGAGTCAGGCAATGGATAATGCTATAATGGCACAAGCCAAGTCCAGTATAGCATCGCCCATTGGTCCTTCTTTCCTCATCCAGATTGGCCTTGGTTGGGATGAGCTAGCTTCCTTCGGAAGTAGTCTAGCTAACTTTTTGGGTATGACTTTGTGTCATTTCCCTTGTCCTTTGTGACATGTTACTTTGTTATGGTTCCGGTACCGGGGTTTTCTCTTCAGCTTTTATGCTACTATGAAGATGTTGATTGGTTTATTGTTGAAGCTGCGCAGCGATCCTTTATTTGGTTCTATTGTAATATCCTGAAATTAAGTACGGCATTTTGAGAGAGATTTAGTTAGTAGTTGAATATTATGAGTTTCTTTGGTGTGGGCCTAGACATGAATATTACGTGGATGCAAAATGAGCATCAAAATTGAAGCCTTAGTCATTAGCATAGTATGACGTGTTCTTAGCATAATGAAGTATAGTATGACTAGGCTTGTACTTCAAGTTTATAGTACAACTATTTAAAGAATGTGTAGTGCTCTTCTTTGCATACATTAAGAGTGAATCCGAGAACATAATCAACTCATTTCTTTTTGACTAGCGTGAACCAAGCCCGTTGAGATTTTAGCTTGAGGTTCGGCCTTCCATTTATAGTATTTTGGGTAAGGGAGACTACGCAGTATTGATTCCGTGTCATTTCATTTTATAACCGTCTTATCGTAGTATTCCATTTTATTGATACGTATATCATTTGTTCGGTCTCACTTGATTATTGCGTTGATATTGGATTTGGTCCGTAAATATTACGGTTATTTGAAAAGCATACTTTATGTGTTATTATGCTCAATTATGAGATTTGTTATATGGAACAGTTGCGATGTAGCTAATTATGTGACGGTCGCAGTGGGCTCGGTTATTGGTTATTGTGTTGGGTCCGACTCCGTCGAGGGCGGCCAACAATTCGGTTGATTTGGTTGAGTCACTGGACCCAAATATAATTAGTACATCGGACTGTAAAGTATGATTGATCGGTTGTTTGGTTTATGAAATGCGAGTCTTATTGGCATGTCCATATTTATAATTTCATGGACAGTGTTATTTGGTGTTTGTGTTCCATTGGCTTCTGTGATATTGTGTATCCCCTTTCTTACTGAGCCCCCCAGCTCACCCCCCTCCAGTTTGATATTTTGCAGTTGACCGTTGACCGGGGTTCGGGGCAGCGAGGAATTGATTCAGATCATTTTGGAATTATTAGTGAGGCTTTGTATAGTATTTTGGAAATGTAAATTGTGACATTTTGTTATTTATAGAAATAGAATTTTTCGGGGTGTTACATCTATCAGTTGGGAAACCTTGGATAATATCCTTTGTTAATTGTTTATTTCCGCTGCTATCTGTTAACTGCTAATTGCTATGTGCTATATGTGAATTATTATTGCTTATTGCATCATAACATGTCATGTAGTTGCATTAGTAACTTATTGAGATTTATCTCACCCCCCTTTCTTTTATCTTTGTTTTTCCTTAACCCCCCAGGAGGAAAGGATTAGTACTCGTTGATCACGAGAAGGACGTCGAGTGTGGCAATAGCTTTTGGGAAGGTAGTTTCGGTTTGCATTATTTAAATGTATAACCATTGGGATAGTGTCACCAAACATTGACGTCATTAAGAATTGAGTATTTTGTATTTTTGGGTATAAGCTTGTGGAGCTTATGCTAGTTGTATTTTGTTGTTGTCAAGCTTGGATTTATAAAACTTGTACTATCATCTTTTGGTATAAAATGGAATTTTATCTTCAGTATTTTGTTAATTGTGTGTTAAGTCGACGTCCAGTTCGCGTGCCCTTGGCCCGCGGGGTCGGGGTCGCGACATTTGGTATCAGAGCTATGGTTTAGCTCTAAGTTTAAGTATAGGTGGACTAGTATGACCTAGGAGGGTAGTTGTGTTCGGAGTGAGTAACGGTTGTTGTTTTATGCAGGCACTTATTCGAAATGGTTAGAAGAAGAAGTGGTGAAGGTAACGCCGGCACTTCAAATCAGAATGAAACAAGAGATGAAGCCCGTGCAATGTTTCAGGGTATGTTTGAGGCGGCCATGAAGGCTATTCATGACCAAGGGCCGAGAGTAGAGAAAGCACCACCACCCAAATACGATTTGGAGCAATTCTTGAAACTGAAACCGGCAGAGTATAATGGGGAACCCGATGTGAAGAAGGCCGAGCTATGGATAGAATCAATGGAGAAAATTTACGATGTCTTTGGTTGAACTGGTGAGGATAAGGTCCGATTTTCGGCCTATAAGCTTATGGGTACCGCCGAGCATTGGTGGAAAGGGATTAAAGCAAGTTGGTACGAGACTAATACGCCGTATGCGTGGGAATTGTTTGTGCGGAAATTCAAAGAGCATTTTATTCCGGTAGTTGATTAGAACCGGAAGGAGATCGAGCTTCTCAATTTGGACTAAGGCTTGTTGTCCGTGGCTCAGTACTCGGCTAAGTTCACAGAATTAGCCAGGTACTGTGACTATCTTGTGAGGACGGAGGAGCAGAAAGCAATGAGGTTCATCCGAGGTTTGAAGACATCTATCCGGACTCAGCTTATAGCTCAGAGGATTCTGACATTCCAGGATGCCGTAGATCGTGCATACCTAATCGAGCAAGACATCGGGGAACAGAAGAGGAAGACCGAGGTCACAAACACGGGTAAGCAAGGAAGTCATACCAAATCACAACCACATCAGCGTTCAGATAACCGAGGTAATTCGGGAGGACCATCTCAGTTTAAGGGACAACCCGCACCAAGGAATCCGGGTACTACTCCGGGGAACCAAAATAGAAGGCTTTGCACCTATTGTCAGAGGGAAGGCCATTCGGAGGACCAGTGTTGGAAGAAACAGGGTAAGTGTACAAATTATGGTCAGTTGGGGCATTTTGCAAAAGATTGCCCGAGGTTCATAGGCCAACCATCAGGGTCAGGAGCTGGTTCTTCTCAGGGCCAGAAAAGAGATGCTGCGGGAAAGCCCAAGGTCCAAGGAAGGGTATTTGCCATGAATCAACAATAAGCTACCGATGATCCTTCCGTTATTGGAGGTATTGTTTCTGTGTCTAATGTGAGCGCTCGTGCGTTAGTAGATCCAGGATCATCGCATTCTTACATATCTGTGCAATTTGCTTCTTTTCTAAATGCTGCATTTGAGTCTTTACCTTATGTGCTAGAGGTGTCGACCCCTATAGAAGAATGTTTGGTGACCGATAAAGTATTTCGTGCTTGTGATGTGCTTATATGTGGTCGTGTCTTGTGTGCGGACTTGGTAGTCCTTCCGATTCAAGACTTTGATTTTATTTTGGGTATGGATTGGTTGAGCAAGTTTCATGCTTCTGTTGATTGTCGTAAGAAAGTTGTTACTTTTTCTATTCCCAATGTGCCTAAGTTTGTTTTTGAGGCTAGTCCTTTAAGTAGAAAAATTCGTTTAATTTCTTATGTGAAAGCGAGAAAATTATTGCATCGTGGTTGTGAGGGTTACTTGGCTAGTGTGCTTGATACCAAGAAAGAATCACCCGGTTTGGAAAGTGTTCGGGTAGTTAGAGAACTTCCTGATGTTTTCTCTTCTGAGTACAATATGCCGCCCGATCGAGAGATAGATCTTCTACCAGGTACAGCTCCGATCTCGAAAGCACCTTATTGAATGGCCCCGGCAGAGTTGAAAGAATTAAAGGTTCAGTTGCAGGAGTTGCTTGATAGAGGGTTTATTCGACCTAGTGTTTCCCCGTGGGGAGCACCGGTTTTGTTTGTGAGGAAGAAAGACGGTTCGTTGAGGTTGTGTATTGATTACCGAAAGTTGAATCGGGTAACGGTGAAGAACAAATATCCTCTACCGCATATTGATGATTTATTCGATCAACTTCAAGGGTCGGTAGTATTTTCTAAACTTGATTTGAGGAGTGGGTACCATCAACTGAAGATTCGATCGGATGATATTCGGAAGACTGCTTTTCGCACTCGTTATGGTCATTATGAATTCTTGGTTATGCCGTTTGGGTTGACTAATGCACCGGCCGTGTTTATGGATTTGATGAACCGAATCTTCCATCCTTATCTTGACTCGTTTGTAGTGGTTTTCATCGATGATATTCTTGTCTATTCTAAATCTTGAGAGGAACACGAGCAACATCTGAGGACAGTTTTATCAGTTCTTGCAAAGGAGCAGTTGTTCGCAAAGTTTAGTAAGTGTGAATTTTGGCTCGAGAAAGTTTCATTTCTGGGGCATGTTATTTCTAAAGATGGGATTTCTGTGGATCCTTCGAAGATAGAAGCTATTGTTGATTGGAAGAGACCCGAGACAGTGACTGAGATCAGAAGTTTTCTGGGTTAACCGGATATTACAGGAGGTTTATAGAAGGGTTTTCACGGATTACTACACCGATGACACAGTTGACCCGAAAGAATGTTCCGTTTGAATGGACCGAGAAATGTAATAACAGTTTTGAGGAATTGAAGAAGAGTCTGACTACTGCACCGATTCTTGCATTACCGAATGGGAACGACGACTTAGTGATTTATAGTTATGCATCGAAGGAAGGCTTGGGTTGTGTTTTAATGCAGAATGGGAAAGTGATCGCGTATGCCTCGAGGAAGTTGAGTCCGAGTGAACAGAATTATCCTACTCACGATATGGAATTGGAAGCTATCGTATTTGCTCTTTAGAAGTGGAAGCACTACCTTTACGGAGCGAAATTTGAGATTTTCACGGATCACAAGAGTTTGAAGTATCTTTTCTCTCAGAAGGAACTTAATAACCGACAGCGTCGATGGATGGAACTTTTGAAGGACTATGATTGTAAGATATCTTATCATCTGGGAAAGGCGAATGTTGTAGCCGATGCGATTAGTAGAAAATCTTATGTGGCTTCGATGATGGTTCGAGAGTGGAAAATGCTTGAGGATGTTTGAGACTGGTATCCTCGTGAATCGAGACATGGGGCTATTTTTACGAATATTAAGGTATTTCCAACCCTAATTCAGAGAATAAAGGAAGCTCAGAAAGAAGATCCCGAGTTAGTGAAAATAATGGGTAAAATGAAAGAGAAGAACTTCGAGGATTTTTCTATCAGTCCGGTTGGAGTATTGACTTTTCGTGGACGGTTGTGTGTACCCGACGTTGATGGAATAAAGAGGCAAGTTTTAGATGAGGGTCATAAATCGAGATATACTATTCATCCGGGTAGTACGAAGATGTACCAAGATCTGAAACAACAATTTTGGTGGAACAACATGAAGAGAGAAATAGCTGAGTATGTATCAAAGTGTTTAACTTGTCAGCAGGTCAAAGCCGAACATCAGAGACCCACAGGACTACTTCATCCATTAGAGATTCCAGAGTGGAAATGGGAACATGTGACTATGGACTTTGTTACGGGGCTACCTCGTACCCGTAGGAAGTTTGACAGTGTTTGGGTAATCGTGGATAGACTGACCAAGACTGCCCATTTCTTACCGATTGATATCAGATACTCGATGGAGAAACTTGCGACCCTTTATATAAATGAGATTGTGAGATTGCATGGGGTTCCGGTTAGCATTGTGTCGGATCGTGATCCGAGGTTTACTTCTAGATTCTGGAAAGCATTATCGGAAGCTTTGGGTACCGATTTGAGATTCAGTACAGATTTTCACCCTTAGGACGGTCAATCCGAGAGGACTATTCAGATTTTAGAGGATATGTTGCGAGCTTGTTCGATAGACTTTTCTGATTCTTGGGATGTTCATTTACCTCTAGTGAAGTTTTCTTATAATAACAGTTATCAGGCTAGTATCGAGATGGCTCCTTACGAGGCTTTATATGGGAGAAAGTGTAGATCGCCTATCTGTTGGGATGAAATCGGGGAAGCGAAGATATGGGGTATCGATTTGGTTCAGAATTCAGTTGAGAAAGTCAAAGTTATTCGAGATTGATTGAAGACAGCCCAGAGTCGACATAAGAGCTATGCGGACCACCGAAGACGTGATCTTAATTTTCAGACCGGAGATTTTGTGTTCTTGAAGGTGTCTCCGAAGGTTGGTATTAAAAGGTTTGGGAAGAAAGGTAAATTGGCTCCGAGGTTTATTGGACCGTTTGAGATTTTGGAAAAAGTGGGACTTCTTGCTTATCGACTCGCATTGCCATCTTCTCTTGACCGGTTGCATAACGTCTTCCATGTTTCTATGCTTTGGAAGTATTTGCATGATCCATCTCACGTGTTACAGAGGGTACCCGAGGATATAGAGCCTGACATGTCATATGAGGAACGACCGGTTCAGATTCTAGATACTAAAGTCCAAGAGTTGAGGAATAAAAGAATTGCGTTGGTTAGAGTGCTATGGAGGAATCACAATGTCGAAGAATCAACATGGGAGCTCCGAGAAGAGATGGAACGGAAATATCCGTGGCTTTTTGTTTCGGGTAAGTACCTTTAAAATTCGGGTCGAATTTTCTTTAAGGAGGAGTGAATGTCACGACCCGAAAACCCGTCTCTATTTTATTAATAAATAATTATTTATTTATTTGATTATTTATTTATGTGTGCATCTTATATCTCGCAATATTAATTTGTGTCTAGCATTTTAATTGATCAATTGTGCTAAGTTTGAAGTTAGGGGCTTTAGTGTTAATTGAGAGATGTTGGTTTGGGTTTAATTGTTCAAAGTAGATGTAGAGGGTTATTTGTGAAACTTTTTAAAACTCTTTTACTAACTCCCTCCCTACTCTCCCTTCTCCCTCACTCTCTTCCTCACCCTACTCTCATCTCCCTGCATATATCTCTCTCTCTCTTCCAAGGAAAGGTAAAATCTCCCTCTCCCTATTTCCTTCATTTTAGTCATCTTCCTCTCATCTTTTCTTAGTGCTCATTTTATGAAATGTGTTTAGATCGTCGATAGGATCGTGTAGAGCCAAAAATATTTGAATTCCGTCTCATTCCGTAAAATTCAAGTAAGTTACTTTTCCCCCATTTTTATGCTAAAATGTTCATCTTTAGTTTATGTAATGCTTTAGTTCATATATATGTCATTTGGTTGAGTTTGGAATTTATTTGTATTTTTGTTCATCCTTTGTGATTTTTGAGAATGTTGGGATCAAATCTTGGTTTTGGTTGTTAAATGATGTTATATGAGTTAATTTTAGGCTTAGAAGTTATTTTGGCATTTGGGTAAACTAGTTGGAAGTCTTGATTTTGAGTATTTGAGAAATGGTAAGGATTTGGTTTGTTTTGGTATGAAACTTTGTTAAACCCATCTGAACCTCTGCCCAGTTCGTCGATCGAGCGCCCGCCCGGGTTGAGCCAGGCGCCCGCCTACCTGGCCAATTTCTTCGGCCAACCTTCTGATTAAATGAGCACCCGCCTGACCCATAGCGAGCGCCCGCCCGCCCCCTGTTTCTGGAAATCTTCCTTTTGATTGTTTAAGACTAGGTTGCTCCCTTAGTTTAAGTTTTATTATTCTAATTAATTTAAGTTAACATCGTGGAACACTTTATTAATTGGAATTGGTTCCTTTGTGAATAAATATGTTATGGAATTTGATTAAGTATCGTTTTGGGAATGTTGGCCATCTTTGATGTGTTGTTTGGATTGGTTTACCTTTATGGTGATTTATTTGGAATGGTTCCCTACTTTAGAATCATGAGTTGTTTATTTAAGCTAGTATTTATTACTTAGCATTTATTTGAAAGTCCAGCTGGTTATTTGTGTTCGAGTCAGGCAATGGATAATGCTATAATGGCACAAGCCAAGTCCAGTATATCATCGCCCATTGGTCCTTCTTTCCTCATCCAGATTGGCCTTGGTTGGGATGAGCTAGCTTCCTTCGGAAGTAGTCTAGATAACTTTTTGGGTATGACTTTGTGTCATTTCCCTTGTCCTTTGTGACATGTTACTTTGTTATGGTTCCGGTATCGGGGTTTTCTCTTCAGCTTTTATGCTACTATGAAGATGTTGATTGGTTGATTGTTGGTGCTGCGCAGCGATCCTTTATTTGGTTCTATCAGTTGGGAAACCTTGGCTAATATGCTTTGTTAATTGTTTATTTCCGCTGCTATCTGTTAACTGCTAATTGCTATGTGCTATATGTGAATTATTATTGCTTATTGCATCATAACATGTCATGTAGTTGCATTAGTAACTTATTGAGATTTATCTCAACCCCCTTTCTTTTATCTTTGTTTTTCCTTAACCCCCCAGGAGGAAAGGATTAGTACTCGCTGATCACGAGAAGGACGTCGAGTGTGGCAGTAGCTTTTGGGAAGGTTGTTTCGGTTTTCATTATTTAAATGTATAACTTTTGGGATAGTGTCACCAAACATTGACGTCATTAAGAATTGAGTATTTTGTATTTTTCGGTATAAGCTTGTGGAGCTTATGCTAGTTGTATTTTGTTGTTGTCAAGCTTGGATTTATAAAACTTGTACTATCATCTTTTGGTATAAAATGGAATTTTATCTTCAGTATTTTGTTAATTGTGTGTTAAGTCGACGTCCAGTTCGCGTGCCCTTGGCCCGCGGGGTCGGGGTCGCGACAGATGTTCCTTGAATGGAAAGTACGTGGATTTTTAAATTTAATGGATTTTTACTAATGAACCGAACCATCGAGAGAAAGGCCGTTTTAGTATTAAAATACGTGTGCTTTAAGCCTTGATCATGAGAAGTTGGCACAACCTAGCGTACCATCCTTGATTTTAAAATGAAACTTAAATCTTAAAAGAACATGAGTATTTGATGAATGCATGTTGTTCGATTCCCAATCCCGAGAATTTCTTCATCATAAGAGTTTTAATCTAAAGTTAGAGTAGTTTGCAATTCATTCTAGATAAACAAGAAAACAATTATATCCCCCCAATCATTTCATTTTTACTATTTTAACATAAAAGCAAATATTTTCCTAAAGTAACTTTGTCTCCATGGGATTCGACCCGTACTTTCACATTTCTATACTATAACAACATCGTGTACTTGCGGTTTATAAACCCAAGCTCTCGTTTTATCTTAACAAGTTTTTGTGCCCGGGACAATGGTTTACTTTTGTAAATACCCCAATCTGAAATTAAACCAACTTAGAGGAATTCTTAGCATCATTCAGGGATAAACTGATAGGCTAGGACCTCACTATGATAAACCAAAACTCTAGGACTATCCTGGAATTAAAACTTAGAAAAATCCAAAAGCTCGCCAGGCTGAGTCGTACGGATGGTTTGGGTACTAGAAGGGGCTAGCCGAACGGCTGGTTTTGGGTGTCTTCAGTCCCTATAAATGCAGACCCTTGCGGATCATTTCAAGGGGGGAGAAATACATTTGTGAGTGGAAACTCTGCCGAGTTGAGAGCAGATTAGAGTCACAAACACATATTTGAGTGAAAAGAGAGAAAGAAGATAGGCTTAGAACCAAATATTGGTGAGGCCTCTTTCTCCCCATCTTCTCTTCATCTCCTACTCTATTTTTACTTTGTTTATTTACTTAATGTCTTTCATTTCTTGCAAATAATATGAATTGGAACCAAGTCTTGACATGAGCCATGGTACCCTCATGTTTTATGCATGATCAAGGGTTCAAACCAAGGATGATCAAGGATTGTTATCATTTAATGTACATTTACTTCAAGTCTTTACATTTATGCAATTTACTTTCAAGGCTTTACATTTATGCAATTTACTTTCATGTCATTACATTTATGCAATTTACTTTCATGTCTTTACATTTATGTATTGTATTCATTTACTTTGATTTACTTAAGGATGATCAAGATTTGGATGGTAAAGTTTCAATCTTTACCATTCAAACTTTGATCAAGCCTTAATGATGCCCTTTGGATGATAAAGATTCAATCTTTATCCATCTAAAGGGTTGATTTTTGATATCCCAAGGCATTTCCTTGGATGAATCATCCATTTGGATTTTAAAGTTTCAATCTTTAACCATCTAAATAGTGATTTTGGCTCAAATGCCATGCTCATCAACTTTCTTCATTTTTGCCCCAATTATTGCCTTGATCACACCCAAAACCATTTGTTTTGGTGTTTAATTAGTGATCAATGGCATAGGGATGACTTAATTTATGCTTTTGTACAAAGAAATAAACTGAAAAGATTCAAAACAGTCCAGTTTCAGCAGAATACCCTGTTTCTGCCTGAAACTGGACTGATTCTTGAGAATCTGTCAAAACTCCCAGGACAGCCCTCTATAGCCGTACGGCTGGTTTGTCCAGGGAGCACTTTTTTCCAGTCCCCCCCCCCCCTTTCTGTTAAACTGTTTGCAAAATAAACCCTTTCTGTTAAATTTCTAACTGGTTCTGTCAAAAGGTCAGTTTCTCCCACTTTTATAAAACACACACACACTCACACTTGCACACCTTTTTGTCAACAAACTTAGGCAGACTCGGTTTTCGAGGCACTTTGGGTGAACCCCGATTAAGTTTTTCCTAAGGTGTAACGTGACCTCCGAATCCTTTTTCTCTAACCTTTTTCAATAAGTTTGGGTTTAAAATTAAACTAACGTGGCGACTCCGTTTTGTTTGAACATAAAGGGCCGTGTTTGATTCTCCGGGAAGCAATTTGTTTGCAATTTTTCCCACGGGTATCCTTACAGTGGCGACTCCGCTGGGGAGTAAAGTGTTTGCAAACTTTTTTTAGAAGCTTTGGGGACACTTATGTGTGGGTCAAACTCCCGTCCCCGTTTGTTGACTTTGTGCATATTTTATGTTTCTGTTTTTATTTTTGGGAGTGAAACTGTTCTGGAAATGCAATAAACTGGGGCTTGATGATCAGAAGCTAAAAAGTTGCAAAAAATAATGGAACTACTGCGCTAGCCGTATGGCTGGTTTGGCTGGGCCCACAGAATGTTTCAAATTAACAATTTTGTGCAGGGCAGAAACATTCTGTTGGTCCCTTTGCTTCTGCTTGTCCAGGTTCCAATTTACAGCCTCTACTTGTGCATATTTGGCTTCATTTTCTTAATCAAAAACTTGATTTTCAAAAACCTTGGTTATGCACAAAATTTTGGACATAAAATTTTGGGTTTTCAAGACCTCATTGTGCATAACCTCATTTTGTGAAAGTTCGGTTTTTTTTTTTTTTAAACCTTTTGGTTGATACACAATATTTTGTACAAATTGGTTTTCAAAGGGCCTCGCTCCTATTGCAAAAGTTTTTTGGTTTTCAAAACCTTTGGTTGTGCACAACCTTTCTATGTACAAAATCTTGTTTCTTTCTTGTTTATATCTTTGTTTGACTACTTGTCCAAATTACTTGTTTAAATTGTTTGTCCATATCTTGTATATATTCTTGTTCATGCTCATGATATTAAAACGCATTGAAAATTCCTATTTTGACTTAAAAGGGACATAGAAGGCTTCATATAACGCTCACTCGACCTCGTGCACGTCTCAAAAACCCTTAAAACCCGGGATGGATGCCACAATGTAGCTCGATTGGTGCTCTTGTGCCCTTCTTGCGCGCACGGGTCCATTCCACCTCCCCTTCCAAGCCGAGTCAACCACATATTGTCCGTAACACACAAATACCGTGACCATGGTTGGTTTTTGGTCTAGCTCACGTCATCACGTCCCTAATATGTGTCCAAACGCTAATTATGTCCAAGTTAATGCTCGAGTCACGACTCCTTGTGAAAGCAAGTATGACCAAGGCCATCTTTGACCCGGTCCTTGACTTATGCGTTAATTCCAACAATAATTAACCGAAGTCACATTAGGGATAGGTTGACACCGCGTCATTAAGCTCTAATGCTTGACCCATCCTAATCATCTTTAAGCCCAAGGCTAAGGTCCGAGATCCCTCATTAAAATGAGGTCATGCCGGAATTTTGTTGAAGCGTTAAGTCAATCTTAACCTTAGCCGGGGCTTAACTATGATAAGAATTGCCCACGCATTGGAACTTTGTGACGCACTAGACCCTAGGTTTGGTTTTTTGGTCGGTGGAATCTGCGTGCCCTATAGGGCCTTCGCCCGGGATAGTCCGTCGCGTGCTTTACAGGTAAAAAACGAGGGGTCTATAGACGTAGTGATGGCCTCCACTGATCGAGGGTTTAGAATAGTTGTGAAAAAGAAGAGAAATTTTTTCCAACCATTTAGGAATTAAAGATGCGTCTTAAAAGAGCTTGAACCAATAAATGCATGCGTTACTTTTGAACTGCGCACTAACGTTTGTTTGTGTGATAAAATCATCCAAAAAAAATGATGAAAACGTCTTTTCTAAAAAAAAATTGAATGATAAACTCATTAAAATGCATGGCTTGGGTCTCTTCCCCCTAAACTCGTTCTTAAATCGAAATTGTTCTTCCGTGGGTCAAACCTTCTTGTGTCAAAGTCCCTTTCTTACTCAAAGCATGACTTTTTCGTGAATCCCTTCGAAGCCCCCTTATAGCTTGGTGGTCATTCGTTTGGTAGGAAGTCATGGAAGCCAACATCCAAGCGACGGAGTCGGACATCAGGATGGACAACCAGTCCCGGTTGGAGGCCCGAGTGAAGATCTTGGAAAAGATGGTCACCACAATGGGAGACCGAATTCAGAATTCGGAAGCTAGCCGTAATGGGACGATCAACATGGTCCAATAGCTTCGTGAGGAAGTTAAGGAAATCCTTCACGAGAGAGTTGAGGAGGTGTGGGAGAAAGGTGGCAAGAAGCTCAGGGAAGCCATTGAGGAAAAGTATGATCGCAGATATGAACTCCTGTAAAGCCGGGCAGAATTGACCGACGAAATGGAAAGGTATAACTCAAGGCATACCCGAGAGTGCCTTCATGAGATTGTGAAATCCATCTAGGAAATCAAGAAATCCTCGCAAAGGTAGGTATCTCCAACGAGATCTACTTCCATTGACTCAACCCGAGACAAGCAAAGGCCTCACGAGCTAGTTAAACTCATTGCACTCTCCCACGGAAAACCCACGGTAGTCGTAGGGGGTTCTACCCCCAAGGCAAAGGATCCTACTATCGTTGGTTTCATGAGTTGGGTATGCCTAGGGACCAGATGCTAGAACTCCTACTGGAAATTGGAAAGATTGAGCCACTCAGCCGCCACATAATCTGGACTGAACCGCCCGCACTGCGCCGTGACCAGAAGCAGCACTGCAAATATCACCAAGCTTTGGGCCACTCCACGGATGTTTCCCAACTCTGGGGAAAAACATTCAGGGGCTCATCGATGAAGGAATCATCACAAGGAAGGGAAACAAGTGGGTCTGAGTTTGATAAGGAATGTTAGAAGAGAAAGGAAAAGGAAGGAAAGTGGGAGTGGTCTAGTTTCATAGGTCCTAGATTCCAAAAGTCCGTTTTGGACGTTGTTTTTACTTTCCCTAAGCCTTACGAGGAAAGGTTTATGTAAAGAAACACCAAAGTCAGTCTGTAAAAAATCGAGTCTTCAGTGAAATGAAAGGGGCATTTTTCTTCTATTCTCTCTAGACTTGAAGCATTACTTGCAAATTACATTTACTCTTGAAATTACTTTGATTAATATTATCAAATGATTGCTACGTCCCCAAAATGATGAATTGACTTCTAAGTATGCTAGTCAATGATGACTCATTAAGGACAAATGGACCTAACACAAATGAAAAATGCTCAATGGAAGCAATTAATCTTGATGTGAATAAATGTTGCGATCAATTGGCATAAGGAAACCATTAATAGAAAATCTTTCCCCGTCATACACATTCTCAATATACACTTTCCCGATACACATTTCCCGATACACAACCCAATACACCTTTCCTATACATGTTCTTGATAAACATCAAAGGCATCCCAAGACAATGAAAAGGCAAGGATGTTGTTGCCCAACCACCCAAAAATTCAACCTTGATCGCACGTGTGCAACCAAGCAAAGGACTTCCCGGATCTTCAAAGTCAAAGTGAGAAGTGACGGACATTCCACCAAGGGGCTAAAAATGAGCCAATGTCAAAGATAGCAAGTAGGGGCTAATGTTTCCCCTCTCTCTCTCTCTAAAAAAAATGATGGAAAGAGGGAAAGGAAATGAATATGGAGAGAAGAAGACTCATCCCGAGAGAAAGTCATACTCCAAAGATCCACCTCAGAAAACTTCACCCAGAAAAGGCAGCAACATTCTTCCAAGAAATGCCAACCGCGGCAAAAGGCGGTGCAAGTGATAGGCTAAATACACCTACAAATTAAACCTGGACTAGGTTCTAAAAATATAGCTAGGGCAAGTCCAGAGTCGATCCACGAAGAACGGTTATTTATTCTCGTAATTGTCACTTGACAAGATTGGGGGAATAATTTGATTTTAACTAATTACCCTAAAACAGAAGTTAAATTAATATGAGCTAAAACAATAATTAAAAACACTTTAGATTTGATTCCGTCCCCACCTAATTATTCAATCATCATTGATATCTCTTTCACTTTTTACCCTATTCACTTGATCACAAGATCTATTTCAATCTCTGTTTCTTCTTTTCAGAATAGTTACTAGTAGTGGCACATCACTAGAAACCACAATTATATAAATAATCTATCTGGCACAGTCTAGATCTCAATATTAATCGATTCAAGATTTAAGAAACTAAGATCAGAATGCTTTCTATGATTATTTCACACAGATAGTCATCTAATTTTATCCACTTCACAATTTACCATGGCACATGCATAAATCGTAAAGATGCTACTTGTGAATTCCGTACACTGGCACAGTCATAGAAAATTCTAGCAGGGATCGATTACAAGGATAAATAAATTGATCAGGTTTATAAACCCTAGCAATAGATCTAAATTAACACAAGTAAAATTATGAACATGAATAAAATTGTGAAAAGAAAAATACCTCAATTTGATAAAAGGGGTTCATGAAATCAAACCCAAAGCTTGGATTTTAGTTCCTCATATGGAGCTTTGAAACCTCCATGGAAAAAGAAGAATAAATGCTAGATCTAAAATATTGTTCAAGTCTAAGAATGAAAAACAAGAAAGAAAACTAATTTAAATACCTAGAAGAAGTCCTAAACTAATAAGGAAAGAAAAAGAATAAAAGAAATAGGAAAATAATGAAAAATATGCAAAAATATGCTGCCAGGCCGTCCTCACGCGCCCTGACGCGCGCTTCCATGCCAGCTCCACCGAAAACGCTCCTGCCACATGTGCCAACGCCCCGCCTTAGCTAAAAACACGCCTAGAACCTGTGCTTTCTCCCTTGGCCTTCACGACTCGCGCTCCCGAGCACGAGTCGTGCCGTATTCATCCACGCGTGATCACGGATGGAGCATACGTGCTGTACTTTGGGCCATTAAATGGGCCGGCTTGCTGGAGCTGACTTGGGCCATGTGTGTTGAGCTCGCTTCTTCTGGTCTGCTTTGCTGGGCTCCTTTGTTTGGGTCATTTAAACTCAAATTGGCTCGGCTAACTAACTTGAGCCAATTTCTTCAATGCTTGGGCATTTTTCACTTTATTAACATGCTTGATCCACTACTCCCTCTTGACTTCAATTTTTTATTGACTTTGACTTCCTCTTGGAACATTTTAAATCTCATAAAATAATTACACACGGATAAAAATACAAAAACACTAAAATACCTCCGGATGACGATTAATTCCCAAAATTATATTTTTGCTCCAAATTACATAAAACTAAACTAATATACATAAAATTCATCTTTTAAGCTCATAAAATCCTAGGAATTATTGGTATAAAATCCGTCTCATCAAATTCCCCCACACTTAGACCTTTACTCGTCCCTGAGTAAAATCCTAACTCCCCTCTAAACACCTGTCTATTTAGCGTAGCATGGAGAAAAATGATTCCTAGTCTCCTCTAAACCACCAATCATACATCAATGAATAAAATCAAAGTGTAGAAACTCCGTCTCCTTATAACCCCTCAAAGAAATAACAAAATTGACACTAGCTCGATACCAACACCATAACAAACGGTATCCAAACTAAATATCCACTCAAAAGCCAAGGGGAACTAAAAATGTCCTAAATTTCCCCCACGCTTATCTCACACTACAATCTCCCTCATAAAACAAAGTTTTTGTATAATTAATAAATATGCACAAAACTTACCTCGTAACAAAACACCAACACCCCCTTATATCTCCAAGAAAAGAACGAGGATTTCTAACCTAAACTCCACTATCCAAATCTCCTACTCTAATAGTGTAAACCTACCCGAAACTCCAAACCTCCCTTATGTCTTCACTCCGGTGGATGTAAGATATTTTATTACTCAATCCTCACCTTTTGCCTAAGCGCCCTTTCAGGTTTTCACTTAGCCTCTCTATTTTTTTCCATTTTTTTTGAATTTATGCACACCCTGGTTTTTGCCTAGACTGCCCTTTCGAGTTTTCAATCTAGCGGGCTTCTTTTCTTGTGCGCTTTGTTTTTTTGAAAAGAAAAACTAACTATCTAGAATGAAAAATGCATACTATACTATACAACTACAAATCCTTCCCCCACACTTAAACTACACAGTGTCCTCAGTGTGTAAAAGTGAATAAAAAACAAGGACATTTTAAACTTAAGGGAATAAATGGTACCTCATTAGTGCACACTCCACCCCGTTTCGTCTTCATGAATCTCTTCTTCGTTTTGTTCATCGTGCCCAAACCTCCATTCTTCTCCATCGGACCACTAGCCATCATTACTTCTTCGTCACCTCCAAATGCATGCTTTCGGTGCTCAGGAAGATTCTTCACCTTTCTTGGTCCATTTTTTACCACCGGTATCTCCAAACCAATCTTCACATCATCATCCCCAACTACAAATATTGGACACATCCTCTACCTTTGGCTCAACTACACCCATGAAACATAATGACTGATCATCATTCTTAGGGACTTTCTTGAAGTAAAAAATGTTGAACTCCATTAAATCCCCATCGAACTCCATAGTCAAAGATCCATTAGACACATCCAACTTAGTATGAGCCGTAGACATAAATGGCCTCCCTAACAAAATGGGAGCCTTAAGATATGTATCCATCTCCAAAACATAAAAATCAGCAGGGAATATGAACTTACCAACCCGAACAAGCAAATCCTCAACCTTCCCCTTAGGGTATGCATTCGACCTATCCGCCAACTGAATTACCACCCTAGTATCCTGTAGCGGTCCCAACTTAAGCTTTTCAAACAATGCATAAGGCATGACATTGATTGAAGCACCCAAGTCAAGCAAAGCCATATGCTCAGAATCATCACCCAAAGAAACAGGAATAACAAACATACCCGGATCACTACACTTCTTGGGTATCTTCTTATGATAGACCGCAGACACGTGCTATTTTATCTTCACCTTTTTTTGACTTATCGCCTTCTGATCCCTCTTCAATGTACATAACTCCTTCAAGAATTTAGCATACCTCGGGACAATCTGCAACAAGTCTAAAAATGGGATGTTTACCTCTAGCCTCTTGAAAGTGTCAAAGATAGCCTTGTCAGGCTTATGTTCTCGCGATCTTTTCAATGCCTCAGGAAATGGAACATCCGGCTCAAAAATTGTGGGCTCTGGTGTAGCTTTCTTCTCCTCCTCCGGGGTCTTCTAAGTAGGCACAACCTCCCAACCTCAATCACTGGCTCCTCTGGTACAACTTCCTTCCCAATCTCCTTACCACTGCGTAAAGTCATGGCACATGCACTCTGCTTAGGGTTCGGTTCTGTTCTAGAATGTACCTTCTCTACCTCTCTAGCCACTAATATCCCAAGTGCATCAGCTATTTGCCCCATTTGTCTCTCTAGATTACCAATACTCGCATCGGTCATCTGTTGATACTATTGGAAATTACTATTCATCATACTTACTGACTGCACTAAAGAGTGAAGCAGATCATCTATAGACTGCCTCGGAGGGTTACTCTGATACTGCTGCTGCTGCCCATATGGTGGTCTGTACTGATTATACTGATTAGTCTGGTAATGCTGACTCTGTAGTGGACCCATCAATAATTGTCTCATCATCACCTTAAGGTCCTCAACATATGTTTCAAGCTTATTTGTCACACCACCACTAGAATTCGCAGCACTGACCTATATGAAACTCGACCTCCTGCCATGTGTCCGAGTGCTTTTAGCCAACTCATCAATTATCTCATTAGCCTCCTCAGTGGTCTTGTTCAGAATACTACCTCCACAGCAAGAATCCACCAATCGCTTATCCATGACTATCAAACCCCCATAAAAATATACTATCAACTGTTCATCGTCAAATCCATGATACGGGAAACTCCTGCATAGCTTATGGAACCTGTTATAATACTCATACAAAGTCTCATCAGCTCTCTGCTCCATGTTGCTAATGTTCTGCTTCATCACATTGATCTGATCTGGAGGAAAGAACTCGTCAAGAAACACCTCCTTCATATGCTACCACGTTGTGATACTATTGGGTGGCAAGTGATAATACCACGCACTAGCATCATCTTTCAGAGTGAAAAAAAATGCTCTTAATAAAAGGTGCTCAATGGGAACTGCAACCGGCTTCATACTCTGACAAATTTGCACAAACTGGGCTATGTACTGATTCGGGTTCTTTCTAGGCATTCCAGTGAAATGCGGTAAGTGGATCAACAAACCCGATGTTAACTCAAATGTGACCCCATCAGGTAGAGTAGGGAATGAAACGGCATGTGGTTGCTCGCTCCAGTTCGGCGCAGTCATCTGTCTTAATGTCTGGGCTGCCATTCTGTATCAAGACTTACAAGCAACTCGTCAGTAGAACGGGTGTGGACCTTACAAGGTACCACACCAAAAGAATAAATAACAATAAAAAATTTACAAACCGATAATAAAAATTAAACCAACTAAACTAAAAATAAAAATAAAAAAGAAAAAGAAAAAAATAAACATAAAATACAATAAGAACGTAAACAAATAAACACTGTTCCCCGGCAACAGCGCCAAAATTTGATAGGCTAAATCGCACACCTACAAATTAAACCTGGACTAGGTTCTAAAAATATAGCTAGGGCAAGTCCAGAGTCGATCCACGAATAACGGTTATTTATTCTTGTAATTGTCACTTGACAAGATTGGGGGAATAATTTGATTTTAACTAATTACCCTAAAACAGAAATTAAATTAATATGAGCTAAAACAATAATTAAGAAACACTTTAGATTTGATTCCGTCCCCACCTAATTACTTAATCATCATTGATATCTCTTTTTATTTTTTTACCCTATTCACTTGATCACAAGATCTATTTCAATCTCTGTTTCTTCTTTCAGAATAGTTACTAGCAGTGGCACACTCGCTAGAAACCCTAATTAATAAATTAATCTAACTGGCACTGTCTAGATCTCAATATTAATCGATTCAAGATTTAATAAACTAAGATCAAGAATGTTTTCTATGATTATTTCACACAGATAGTCATCTAATTTTACCCACTTCACAATTTACCATGGCACATGCATAAATCGTAAAGATGCTACTTGTGAATTCCCTACACTGGCACAATCATAGAAAATTCTAGCAAAGATCGATCACAAGGATAAATAAATTGATCAGGTTTATAAACCCTAGCAATAGATCTAAATTAACACAAGTAAAATTATGAACATGAATAAAATTGTGAAAAGAAAAATACCTCAAATTGATAAAAAGGGGTTCATGAAATCAAACCCCAAAGCTTGGATTTTAGTTCCTCATATGGAGCTTTGAAACCTCCATGGAAAAAGAAGAATAAACCCTAGATCTAAAATATTGTTCAAGTCTAAGAATGAAAAACAAGAAAGAAAACTTATTTAAATACCTAGAAGAAGTCCTAAACTAATAAGGAAAGAAAAAGAATAAAAGAAATAGGAAAATAATGAAAAATATACAAAAATCTGCTGCCAGGCCGTCCTCACGCGCCCTGACGCGCGCTTCCATGCCAGCTCCACCGAAAACGCTCCTGCCACATGCGCCAACGCCCCGCCTTAGCTAAAAACGCGCCTAGAACCTGTGCTTTCTCCCTTGGCCTTCACGACTCGCACGCCCGAGCACGAGTCGTGCCGGATTCATCCACGCGTGATCACGGATGGAGCATACGTGCTGTACTTTGGGCCATTAAATGGGCCGGCTTGCTGGAACTGACTTGGGCCATGTGTGTTGGGCTCGCTTCTTCTGGTCTTCTTTGCTGGGCTCCTTTGTTTGGGTAATTTAAACTCAAATTGGCTGGGATAACTAACTTGAGCCAATTTCTTCAATGCTTGGGAATTTTTCACTTTATTAACATGCTTGATCCACTACTCCCTCTTGATTTCAATTTTTTATTGACTTTGACTTCCTCTTGGAACATTTTAAATCTCATAAAATAATTACACACTGATAAAAATACAAAACACTAAAATACCTCCGGATGACAATTAATTCCCAAAATTATACTTTTGCTCCAAATTACATAAAACTAAACTAAAATACATAAAATTCATCTTTTAAGCTCATAAAATCCTAGAAATTATTGGTATAAAATCCGTCTCATCAGCAAGGCTGAACTACGACGACCTGAGCTCCTCAAACTGAGGGGAACGTGGGCAACCTTCGGGTCCAGTCACAACGTGAAACAAAATCATCAAACCTTGGTTCTCTCCAAAAATGACCAAGTCTCTCCCACGGTCCCATCAATCACCGATTTCTCAAAGAACACTTTACCCGGTCGCACCAAAGACCAATCCATTAAACGCGTCCCCTTTCTGATCTTGCCATTAATTGAATCTTAATCTCAATTGATCACGATATTTATGCATGTTAAGGCTAATTGCTTGCCATAATCTTGACTTAATAATAACATGGTCCATTTAAGCAATCATTTTGATAATCTTAACTAAAGCAAATTTCAAATGTCTCGACAAGTCTTCTCTTCTACATCTTAGGAAAGAGCTAAACACTGAATGATGTCCATAGGCTTCCTTCCTCACAAAGGGCCTCACTCCCGCAAGTGCCTATGTCTGTTTCGATACAAGTGAACAAAATTTGCTTGCGTCCGTGTCGTCAGTCGACTAGACCACTCCTTGAACAGAAAGATTCAAATACGCAGAGATGGATACCCGTAGGGTGGGATGCCTGTACGCTTGGTTAAGAAAGAACGGGATGTGCCAGAGAGTCGATCCCCTGACAACAAGAAAGAAAGGCTGAGATGCGCCGACAGAATAACTCTCAGTCAAAGGAAGACTGGGGCTACTAAGTCATGGTAGCACATTTGAAAGTGATCAAAGGAAAAGATCACCCCCAAGAAAGGTCAATGTCTAAGAAAGGGTTCCCAATCAAACCGGGGATACCAAGCCATAACACACGTTGAAAGGATTAGCGGAAAGGTCATGCTTTAGTAAATTCAGTCTAAGCCAGAACCTAGAGTCATAATCCTCAATAAAATCCCTAATTCCACAGAGGTCCTCAGAAAATTTTGGTCAAAAAAGTCAACTCCCTTCCCCAACTGTACGGATACCTTATTCGCTGTAAAAATTTGTATCAGCAGCAGGCTGCCCACAAATGAGACTCATTCTCACCTGCTCCGAACCTGTCAAAAACAATGTCTCGGTTGTACATAATTGAGTCTAAACACATTTCTGGGAACTCCCTAATGAGTCACGACATCGAAAAGCCCTTCTCGAGGCCCGAGTCATGCATTTAAATGAATTTACAAGCAAAAGAACATTTTTGATATTTAACACAAGTCTTTTCACACATTGTTCATAAATCAAATAAAAAGAAAAATGCCTAAAACAGGTATGGCTACTCAGAATCTGGGTCCGAGTCAGGCGGAGGCAAATAAGAAATGCATGGCCCCCGAGATGGATAAGCATTGGGGTCAAAATAGAAAAGTGATTTCGCCAGACTCATGTATTCATTAACAAGTGGCTGAAAAGAGCGCCGAGCAGACTGGGAAGAAGTACTCGGACGATCGGCAAATGATGGCTCGGGCCTCTACAAAGTTAAATGGGCAAAAGGATCCGGGGCAGCCTCATGATCAATGTGTGTGTGTGTGTGTGCGTGTTTGAGACCGGATCTGAAAATTGCCTACATTCTTCTCATCATGAAAAGCTCAGGTCGGTGTAGTTCATTGATGAATTAGAATGGGGAGAGATGAAGCGGGATCATGTATATAGAGGGGGAAGATTAGGGTTAGAAGTAGTTCCTAAATCGTATTAGGGTTTGATGAAACCCTAGGATCATCATTGGCTATGGCATGTGCACATAAATAGGGATTAAAACATTAGATCTAATATGTTATGCATGGGTAAGTCTTAGATCTAGCATAATAACAAGAACATCATGAATACATATGAATGAACACATAAACATGAAGATCGCTACCCTAGTCATGGCATATATTATGAATTTAGACTAAGGACATGAAGAACGCATGAAGAACATATGAATATGGATGCATAGATATAATGAAAACATGCATAATATACATGATATGTGACCTAGATCTAATGCGGGTTTCGTGGAAACCCTAGATCATCATCGGTCAAGAACACAAACGATGAACAAAACCCTAGATCTAGAAATATATGAATGAATATAATAGATCTAAGTAGTTAAGGAGTAAGAACGCGTTACCAAACCGATTAAAGAAGCTTCGAAGGTTGAATCTTCACTCCTTTGGTTGAATGCGGTGATGAATCCCTTTGATGATCAAAGAAAGATCAAAGAGAGGGTTTTGAGAGGGAGAGAGAGAGGCTGGGAAGATCTTCTGTGAAGGTTTTCCCGTGGGTTTTAGGTGTGATCAATAGGCTGAGAGGAGGGGCCTATTTATAGGGATTTGGGCCTGGTAGAAGTGGTCGCGCGGAACGTGACTGGCCGCGTGGCCAGTCTTTCCGGATCGAATGGTTATCTAGATCTCAGTGAATCCTTATTAATTTGTTCTCGGGATTAGTCCATTATCCTGATGGAATTCAATCTAGAACTGATTTCGTCTATCAGGAAGTCTGGATAATTGTCAGATAGGTCCCTGAGGTTTTTATTGACTAAAAGGTCCTTAGAGATATCTAAACGTCTAGGAAGTCCTAAATCTTCAGATCGGGTACTAACAGTAGCCCCTTGGCGACGCTTTTTACAAGGCATGGAGGGTCGTCGATTAAGAGAAGGAACCGATCTGAAACATGAGTTCCAAATCAAGGAGAGAGATGGTAAGAGAGTGACCAGGTTGGTCGGGTGGCTGAACCTTTGTCAGGCTACCTACGTATCCAAATGGAATCAAGCCAATCGTAGTTCGAGACCTGTGGGGCAAGAAAGAAACGAGACGCTGTCTTTTGCTGGGGATAATCAAGCATTCGTCAGATAATAAAGTCGCGTGGACCCTACTGGGGAGGAAAAGCAAAAGAGAAACGAGACATTGTCTTTCCGCTTGAGATCGACAAACGTTCGTGAAGCAATAAAGTCGTTGCAAATGGACTCTATTGGGGAAAGGAAGGAAGGCCATACGCACGGTTCGATAAGATGTTTTAAGAATCGAGAAAAGAATTAGGGATTAATTCTAACTTCCTATAGAGCGCACGTAATCGATTTATAGATTGATTTGGAGGATTAGGGCTTACGGAGGTTCCGACCTTTTATTATGGATTGATTTAGAAATTTTGTAGAGGATTTCCGAACCCAATTTTAGATTGATTTGGAAATTTTGTAGAGGATTTCCGAACCCAATTTTAGATTGATTTGGAAATTTTGTAGAGGATTTCTGAACCCTATTGGTAATTTTTATAGAGGTCTTCCGGACCCAATTAGGGTTTACGGAGGTTCCGACCTTCAATTTATAATCTTTAGGGTTTAAGGAGGTTCCAACCTTTAATTATAGATTGATTTTAAGAATTAGGGTTTACGGAGGTTCCGACCTTCAATTTATAATCTTTAGGGTTTACGGAGGTTTCGACCTTTAATTATAGATTGATTTTAAGAATTAGGATTTACGGAGATTCCGACCTTCAATTTATAATCTTTAGGGTTTACGGAGGTTCCGACCATTAATTATAGATTGATTTGGAAATTTGGAGGCCTTCCAGGCTGATTTGGAATTTGTTGGTGTAAGATACTGTGAATACGTGTGTTTGAATTTGGGATATTCATAGCAACATTAAAATTATGAGAGTCGCCATGCCGTTTTAATTATAGCCAAAACTTTGAAAAAAAGCATGTTTAATGGGTTCGGGGGTCAAATTACAACAAGAGAAGAATATTTACGTTATCACTCCTATTGCCCGAATGATCGGTCTTTCTATCATGATAAATGTGTTAGCAGTGTGTTAGTGTTTTAGACCGGATCCGAAGATTGCCTACGTTCCTCTCAATGTGAGAAGCTCAGGTCAGCGTAGTTCGAGAAGAATTTAGAATAGGCAGAAGAATCGGGATCATGCATAATGAGGGGGAATTACCTAAAGTTTAGGGTTTAGAAGTAGTTCCTAGATCATCCTCGGGTTGATGAACCCTAGATCATCATCGGCTATGAAATAACATGTAATTATGAAGATCGCCACCCTAAATATGGCATAAATAAGGTTTTAATCTAGAATATGATGAATATGCGAAGAACATATTATGAACATATGAATGTCATGAAGAAAATATGAATAAAGATGTTAGGAACATGAATATTATGAAGAACACATGAATAAACATATTAAGAATATGAATATTATGAAGAACACGTGAATAAACATATTAAGAATATGAATATTAAAGATCTACATTAGAAATAATGCAAGAACATGAAGAAAAGTTAGAAAACTTACCTTTGTTGGCAAGAAATAACCTTGGATCTTCTTGGGATTCTTGAGAGTGTTTTTGGAGGCTTGAATGACTTGATTTGGGAGCAAAATCGTCACTTGAAAGCTCTAAAATTTGGATCCCCAAATTATGAGGCAAGGGAGGTCTTTAAATATGAAACTGATGGAGAGATCTGACGGTCCAGATCATCCAGGGCGGATGTGGCCGCGTGGCCAAGATGGAGGGCGGCGGCGATGTTGGCCACGTGGCCAAGGTTGGAGCTTGGGCGAATGTGGCCGCGTGGCCATCATTCCTGGCTGACTTAATTATTAAGCTAGGGTTTTGCATGTTTTATGGAAACCCTATTTTGGCCATCTTTAAGATATTCTAGAACAATGAGGTATATTTTGGGAATCCGGGACAAGTCTTTGCAAGGTTTGTAATTCCTATAAAGTCCTTGTGTATTTGGGAAATCCTTAATAAACTCATTTTCAGATCGGGTACTAACAGTAGCCCCTCGGTGACGCTTCTTGCAAGGCAATGGAGGGTCGACGATAAAAATAGGAACCATTCTGAAACATGAGTTTCAAAACAGAGGAAAGGTAAGGGAACGGCTGAACCTTGGCAGGCGACCTACGTATCCGCGGGGGAATCAAGCCAAACGTAGTTCAAATCTGATGGGAAATTGGAATGACTGTCCTCTGATGGGGAGCAACGTCTTCTGCTGGGGAAAATGCACCTGCTGGGGATGATAGATGACCGCGTCGGTCGGGTGGCTGAACCTTTTCAGGTTTCCTACGTATCCTCAGAGAAATCAAGCCGGTCGTAGTTCAGAGATGTTGGGGAAATAAACGAGACATCGGACATCTGCTAGGGATAACAAACCTACGGACAGTATCCTGTATGAAGAACGAACATTCGTAAGCAATGAAATCATTTGGGGAAATGAGGTAAGAGGGAAAATGGGACAATAAAGACTACGTCGTCTAAATAATCCCAGGATGGAATAATAAGCGCTGGGGTAAACGCAATCAGGACCGCCCGGGTTCCTGCCAATGGCGCTAAAATAATAGATGCTGGATCTTTCGCAAACAGAAACGCCGAGGCTTCTGCCAATCGCGATCGATCTAGGATGCGTATGTCATAGAGGCGCCGAAGTCTCTACAACCATACGAATCCTAAGCAAATATTAGGATATGCTAAAATAATAGATGCCGGATCTCTCGTAAACAGAAACGCCGAGGCTTCTTCCAATCGCGATCGATCTAGGATGAGTATGTCATAGAGGCGCCGAAGTCTCTACAACCATACGAATCCTAAGCAAATATTAGGAAATGCTAAAATAATAGATGCTGGATCTCTCGCAAACAAAAACGCCGAGGCTTCTGCCAATCTCGATCGATCTAGGATGCGTATGTTATAGAGGCGCCGAAGTCTCTACAACCATACGAATCCTAAGCAAATATTAGGAAATGCTAAAATAATAGATGCTGGATCTCTCGCAAATAGAAACGCCGAGGCTTCTGCCAATCTCGATCGATATAGGATGCGTATGTCATAGAGGCGCCGAAGTCTCTACAACCATACGAATCCTAAGCAAATATTAGGAAATGATAAAATAATAGATGCTGGATCTCTCGCAAACAGAAACGCCGAGGCTTCTGCCAATCTCGATCGATCTAGGATGCGTATGTCATAGAGGCGCCGAAGTCTCTACAACCATACGAATCGTAAGCAAATATTAGGAAATGCTAAAATAATAGATGCTGGATCTCTCGCAAACAGAAACGCCGAGGCTTCTGCCAATCGCGATCGATCTAGGAGGCGTATGTCATAGAGGCACCGAAGTCTCTACAACCATACGAATCCTAAACAAATATTAGGAAATGCTAAAATAATAGATGCTGGATCTCTCGCAAACAGAAACGCCGAGGCTTCTGCTAATCTCGATCGATCTAGGATGCATATGTCATAGAGGCGCCGAAGTCTCTACAACCATACGAATCCTAAGCAAATATTAGGAAATGCTAAAATAATAGATGCTGGATCTCTCGCAAACAGAAATGCCGAGGCTTCTGCCAATCGTGATCGATCTAGGATGCGTATGTCATAGAGGCGCCGAAGTCTCTACAACCATACGAATCCTAAGCAAATATTTGGTGAAGAATGGAAATTTTAAGGGGCTTTCTGTTCCCAAAGGTAACGAATATCAGTCAAAATAGTGCTAAGGGCACCTAAAATGAATAAAGGGAAATGTACCAGGGGTAAAACTGAAATTTTGAATGTGGAGGTAAAGATGATGGATTGTTATGAAGTCGCGAACGGGATGAACTCTCAGGGAGTTACAAAGGTGACAGACTCTCGGGGAGTCACAAAGGTGATAGACTCTCGGGGAGTCACAAAGGTGATAGACTCTTGGGGAGTCACAAAGACTTTCAGGGAGTCGCAAAGGAGATAGACTCTCAGGGAATCGCAGAAGTGATGGACTCTTGGGGAGTCGCAAAAGTGATGGACTCTCGGGGAGTCGCCAAGGTAAAGGATTCTTTGGTGAGCAAAGGACAACCACGGAAAGCGTAATGTTTGGGATCCGCTTACCCTAAATTAGAAGGAATACATAATATGAGGCTACGAACCATTAAGATGAAGGTATTAGGTAAGGGACATTTTGCTTGGTTGCTTAGGGTAGGACCTAAGGCTTCTAAGTAAAGGGGATGGGTAGCCTCTTAGCCTTGAGATAAGGATGCAAAAGATGTTATGGTTGTTTAGACTTGAGATTGTGTCTTGGATACAATGTGGGTTTCCTAGGCTTACGGGCTAGGGTTTGGAGAGAATGCGACTACCTAGGCTCGAGGTTAGGGTTTAGAGAGAATATGGAAAGGCTATTGTATCCTAGGCATAAGACTAGCGGGGGATTGAGATTATAAATTTCCTAGGTTTCGAGACTAGGGTTTCGGGAATTTGGAAAGGATGTTGCACACAGGGCTTTGGAAATTCCCTAGAACTTGGGCTAGGGTTAAAGAGGATCGTGCTTCCTAGGCTTGAGGAGGTTGAGGTTTGGGAACTTCCTAGATGTTAGGGTTTCGAACAAGGGTTTGGAAACTGGTGTTTAAGGACCATGACTCTCCTAGGTTTGGGACTAGGGTTTAGAAATATCCTAGGCTTCGAGGCTAAGGATTGGAGTTGTGGTAGGTTCAGAGGTTGCAAAGGCGTTGGCTTTAGACCTAAGGCTGGGAGTTGAAAGGGTTGTGACTTCCTAGGCTTGAGACCATGGACCATTGGGAAGAGGGATCGCTTTTGTGGAAGGTCCACTAAGCTTGATGTTAGGGTTCACCATTTTCCAGGATTGGTGACTATGGCTTGGAAATGTTCATGGTAACCTAGGCTTTAGGCTAGGTTTTAAGGCTAAGGACTGTAAACTTCCTACGTTTTGAGACTAAGGTGAAGGAGTTTCCTAGGTCTAGGACTGGGGTTTGAAGGGAATGTTGAATCCTAGGCTTGATGATAGAGTTTAAAGAGGATAATTTCTACCTAGGCTTGAGGCTAGGGCTTTAGAAAGAGTGCGACTACCTAGGCTTGAGGCTAGGGTTTAAAGCGAATGTGACTACCTAAGCTTGAGGCTAGGGTTTGGAGCGAATGCGACTACCTAGGCTCGAGGCTAGGGTTTAGAGCGAATGCGTCTTCCAGGCTAGGGTTGATTGAGTTTTGGACAGGGCATTATATCCTAGGTTTTGGACTAGGGTTCAATAAAACGGAGAATTGAGATTGTAAATTTCCTAGGTTTCGAGACTAGGGTTTCGGGAATTTAGAAATGATGTTGCATACGGGGCTTTGGAAATTCCCTAGAATTTGGGCTAGGGTTAAAGGGGATGTTGTGGTTTCCTAGGCTTAAGGATAGGGTTTAGATAGGATATGTGACTACCTAGGATCAAGGCTAGGGTTTAGGAAGGGTGTAGCTACCTAGGCTTTAGGCTAGGGTTTGAAAGGATGTAATTACCTAGGCTTGAGGCTAGGGTTCAGAGAGAATGATATGACTACCTAGGCTTGAGGCTAGGGTTTAGAGAGGATACGTGACTACCTAGGATTAAGGCTAGGGTTTAGGAAGGGTGTAAATACCTAGCCTCTAAGCTAGGGTTTGGAAGGGATGTAACTACCTAGGCTCGGGGCTAGGGTTTAGGAAGGATGTAATTACCTAGGCTTGAGGCTAGGGTTCAGAGAGAATGATATGACTACCTAGGCTTGAGGCTAGGGTTTAGAGAGAATGATATGACTACCTAGGCTTGAGGCTAGGGTTTAGAGAGGATACGTGACTACCTAGGATCAAGGCTAGGGTTTAGGGAGGGTGTAAATACCTAGGCTATAAGCTAGGGTTTGGAAGGGATGTAACTACCTAGGCTCGGGGATAGGGTTTAGGAAGGATGTAATTACCTAGGCTTGAGGCTAGGGTTCAGAGAGAATGATATGACTACCTAGGCTTGAGGCTAGGGTTTAGAGAGAATGATATGACTACCTAGGCTTGAGGCTAGGGTTTAGAGAGGATACGTGACTACCTAGGATCAAGGCTAGGGTTTAGGAAGGGTGTAAATACCTAGGCTATAAGCTAGGGTTTGGAAGGGATGTAACTACCTAGGCTCGGGGATAGGGTTTAGGAAGGATGTAATTACCTAGGCTTGAGGCTAGGGTTCAGAGAGAATGATATGACTACCTAGGCTTGAGGCTAGGGTTTAAAGAATGTGTTTACCTAGGTTTAAGGCTAGGGTTTGGAGACCGAAAGCATTTGAAGGTTTGTCTTGGTTTAGACCGAGCAAGTTTGAGGTCTAAGAGTGTTGCGGTTTGGGGCAAATGAGCTTGATACCTCGTGGCTGGATAGGCTCGATAGATTAGACCTAGGCTAAAGTTCTAGGGTTTAGCTAGGGTAAGACTCAGACATGTGTTAAGGAGACCGGGGCCTAATGGAATGGTAGGCGTGAGATCTAGGAGATCGAAGGCTAGGCAGGGTAGCGTTGGGACATAAGGCTTTCAAGCGGGTAAGTCTTTTGTCCTAGAGAAACCGCGTTATGGATTAGGACCAAGCAGGCTTGGGTCAGACAAGGAGCAATGGATTGGGATTGGATGATCCTAGTACCTAATACGCATGTCGGTTTTGGGCTCTAAGGTGTGCTAGGCGTGAGCCATGTGCGAGAAATGGGTCTGGACATGTGACCATGTTGGCGCTTTAGGTAAAGGGATGAGTGTCCAAGACTTTGCTCGAGTACAATAGGTGCCTAAGTTGGATTGGGTATGCTTAGGACCTAAGTTTGTCTTAGAGGTCATTGCGCGTGACCAAGCTCGTTCGGCGATTGTGAAGGTAGGCTAAGGATGGGACCCAAAGGTGTTAAGCGCACGAGTTTTGACCAAACGGGTTTTGATATCTTTATGGCATGTCACGGTATGCGGAAGATCCTATGCGTTCGAGCATGTTTGAGGTTTGGACCCGTGGGGAAGAAAGGTTTGAGATCCATGGAGTTCAAGGGTGGACCTCGTAGGTGGCGAGGTTTGGACTCGGCTCGGATTAAGTAGGTTAGAGACCTAAGGGGTTGAAGGTCAGACTAGGAAGTCTTTTGAAACTAAGGAGTGACACTAGGTTGGTACTTGGTAGGTTTAAGAGTGGTAGGGCCATGGCTTGGATATGACGGGAGTCGGGAGACGTAGATGCGTCGCTTTTAATTGGACCAAGTAGGCTTGGGAATTAAGAGTTCCAAGGGTGGAGATGTAAGGTGAGAGACCTAGAGGGTAGAAAGTCTTGTGACCTAAAGGTTTAGGGGTTGAGGCCTAAGGTATGGACCAGACATATCATGGACTTCAAGGATAAGTTTGGTAGACTCGAATGGTCTTGGGATCTAAGGGATCGCTCAACAGGTTAGACTGAGTAGACCTAAAAGGTTGGAACGAGGAGGATAAGAGAGCTATTGCTTAGACAAGGTAAGGATGAGTATGTGTTGGTAGGTTTGAGATCTAGGAGATAGGGTAGGCTCGGGACCGGTAGGTTCGGGACCTAATGGGTCACCCTAAGGATTTGGCTTTGGTTAACTGGTTTAAGGTCTGAAGTTTGGGTAGAACCGGTTTGAGGCCGAAGGGGTCATGCTACGAACTTGCGGAAGGTCGAGCTAAGAGGTTATGATGTAACGTAGGTAAGACTCACTGGGTAGGTTTGGGACCTAGGTAAGACTGATCGGGTAGGCTCGGGACCTAGAGAGTTTATGGTGTAACTTAGGCAAGACTGACCGGGTAGGCTTGGGACCTAAGGTTTTGAACCAGGTAGGTTGGGACCTAAGGGTATCCTATTGTGTAGGAAATAGGGTGAAGGACCGAGTCAACTCAAGAATCACGGAGATGGGTCTCAGATGGATCGAGGATGTTTTTACAATTTTGTGGAGACCGAGCGTGCGGGTTTATAAACAAAGTGTCGGGGAGGAGAAAACTTTATGAAAGTGTTATGATCTTATACAGATGCCTTATAATTAATTACGATTCTAATCAATCCAAATAGGTCGTCGCGTGCCGAGTTTGACGATGAGGGGTGCCCTTCTTCTATGTGTATCCTTGTTAACGCCTCGGTATTCTCTGGGAAACCACATAGTCGACCCATTCCGTTGGGGATTATCTAATTTGGTGAGCGGGTACCCTCCCTCCTTTGAGAAACTCTACGTCAAGCTTGATGATGAGGGATGCCCTTCTTCTAATTATGTGCTTGATGAAGCCCCGGCATTCTTTGAGAAACCTTATGGTCGGTCCTTTATTGTTAGGGAAGCCCCAGTTGCGTAGAGCGGGGTATCCTCCCTCCTTTGAGAAATCCTACGTCGAGCTTGATGATGAGGAGTCCTCTTCTTCTAAGTATGTGCTTGATGAAGCCCCGGCATTCTTTGAGAAACCTTATGGTCGGTCCTTTATTGTTAGGGAAGACCCAGTTGCGTAGAACGGGGTATCCTACCTCTTTTAAGACGCACCCTTTTTTCTGCCTAGACCGCCCTTGCGGGTTTTCAATCTAGCGGGCATCTTTTTTGCGTCAATTTTTTTTTTTTTTTTTTAAATCATTCAGTCGACTCAAAAAAGGAAAAAAAATTGTTTGAAAACATGCGGGGGCATTTTGGGGAGAGTAAGAGAGAGAGAGAGAGAGATAGTACTCACATTTTTACTCTTTGAGCAACTGAGGGTATATATGTACAAAAGGGAGGAAGCCCCTGCTTTGACAGAAAGTAAGTGTTTAGCTCTTTCCTAGATTGTAGAACGGAAGACTTGTCGAGACATTTGAAAATTGTTTTATTCAAGATTCTCATTTGATTGCTCGAGAATGGACCTCGTTGATTAGTTAATGAGTTATGGTTAATTGGTAAACAAGTAGCCTCAAATTAATAAATGTTTTGATCAATTGTGAGTGAAGAAGTCAGGAGTAGAAATATGGGGGAAGAGAGAAGAGAAGGAAAATTGGCTACGAGGTGGGTTGTGTATATTTTGGACCGGACCCTAAGGTTGCCTACGTTCTCCTCAATGTGAGAAGCTTAGGTCCGCGTAGTTCGGGGGAGGCCCGGATGATGATGAAGTTGGGGTTTGAGTATGAGGTTCATTTGTCGCGATAGGTTACTCCGTTGTAGCTTGTTGCTTTGGATTGCTTCATTGCAGCTCATTGCGGTGGATTGCTCCATTGTAGTTGTCATGGCTGCTGCTACCGTGTTAATCTTCTTTGTAGGGAAAGAAAGAAAAATAGAACATTTGAAGTGAAAATAAAATGGGACTTTTACTTTTCTATGGTGATAGCCCCTTCTATTTTTCTTTATTTTTTTTTATTTTATCTCTTTGTGCACACCCTTTTTTTGCCTAGGCCGCCCTTTCGGGTTTTCAACCTAGCGGGCTTCTTTTTGTGCAATGCTTTAACTTTTGCCTAGGTCGCCCTTTTGGGTTTCAACCTAGCGAGCCATTTTTTTTTTTTTTTTTTATATTTGTACATGAAACATTGGGCAAGACAAGCCCCTAGTTTGCTTTCGCCTCTCTCGATTGCGAGGTAGCTTCCTTATAGTTCAAGCGGCCTTTTGCTGGTGGCGGGCATCCTAGCCCCTTGATTTTCACCGGTAGAGCTCCATTGGATTATCACGTGCACCAATTAATGGCATGAATGACTTCGTGCACTTGTCTTACATTTGCGATGGAATACGGACAGCCCCAGTGTAACGGCATGTAGTACTCATAAAGGGAACAAACCAACCCTTTAAATTATGGAAGCATGGATGTCTATTTGATGATGAGCAACCGCAATCCATTTCTTTGTCACGACCTTATAAAAAGGGGTCTAATGGTGGGATGAGAGGCGTATGAGGATAGTGTATGGGAGAAGGTGTATATAGAGAGTGTACATGAAGTGTGTACAAGGGGTGAGTGTATAGAGAGAGTGTATGGGGTAGAATGTAGAGAGAAGAGAAAGTGATTCGTTCATCCTAATTGGTCAAAGCATTTGTTATCTTGAGACTAATTGTTTACTTTGTTGTGCGAATGGTTTGTGGGTCCATTTACCTTTTAATGAGTCGTCATTAATGATTAAGATTAAGATTAATTCATCATATAAAGATATAGCAATCAAGTTAAAATGGTGAATAAGGAAATTTTCATGGAATTGATTTATGCAAGATTATGTCTCAAGTCTAGAGAGAAAGGAAATAAAGACTCTTTTATTGGAACTAAAAGATTTAAACTGACTAGTCCGGGGTGGACTTTTACTAAAGAAACAAAAATCGTCCAAGGTGGACTTTTGACTAAGGACACTCTAGAACCTACGAAGACTGAATGATCCTTTTTTTTTTTTTTTTTTTTTTTTAAAGGAGGTAGCCCCAATTTTCTCATTCTGATATCCAACCACATTCCTTAGGCGCCTGGCGGCATTGGCTTGAGTTGTCAGGACGTGGCCTCTTTGCATTGCTTCCTTTGTTGACACTGAGGGAGTCCTCCTCAATTACGGCTATATCGTCTTTGGTGCGTTGAGGTGATCTAAAGTGAATTGATGAGAGATTTCTGCTAGCATGATCGGAGATCTCTTGTCGTTGATCCCAAATTCCACCTTGGATTATCGTGGCTAGTCCTTTGAGCTTCTCGGAGATGCTTTGTCTCTCCTTTGAATGAAGAGTCTCTTGTTCCTCAAGTGCTTTGGCCAACTCCGTCCTATGGCGCTTCTCTTGGGCTTCTAACGCCAAGTGCAATTCTTTGGCATGACGTCTATTTCTCATGTCAATGATCATCTTCAAATCTTCTATGTGCCTCTTCTCTTGGGCGTTGAGTCGTTCGGCCACGCAGGCGAGGGCCATCTCGAAGTACTTTGACGACATGCAGGCGACCTATGGCAGCGACAATATTGGCACATTAATCATTTTCAATGAGGTTAGGCTCATAATTAATGACAAGGCATCGTTATAAAATCACATTTGGAAAAGAGTCGGTCTCCACATTTTTGAAATGCATTTTGGTAAAAAATTGAAAGTTTGACCGGGCCGAAGTTGCCTACGTTCCCCTTATCATGAGGGAGAGGTCCCACATAATAAGAGGCTCAGGTCGCCGTAGTTCGAATCAAGATAGACTTTTAAAAAGAGGTGAGAGATGACCACAGGGGTCAAAAAAAAGAGGGAGATGACTTGGTCCTTGGTCAAGCATGGGTGAGGAAGACCTATAGGAATCGGGTAAGGTTTGACTTAAGGTTTGACCTAAATTTGACCTAAGGTTTGACCTAAGGTTTGAGACAAGAAGTGGTTCAAGCTAGAATGCGTCGATGATGGTGGGTTGACGTAGATGGGTAAAGGATAGGTCGACCAAAATGAGAAGGGTTGGATTGACCTATATGGTGAATGAATCAAGATAGCGGGTTGTAGCGGGTTGCCTATGGGATGATCTAAGCGGGATAGGCATGGTTTGACCTAAGCGAGTCTAAGGTTGACCTATTCGGGTTGGTGGACCAAGGAAGGTTGGAGATTGACCTAGATGGATCCAAGATAGGTAAGTCGACCTAAGCGGGTCGCGGGTTGACCTAGATGGGTCAGGGATTGACCTAGTTGAAGGTCGGTAGATAGATTCAAGACAGGTAAGTTGACTTAAGCGGGCCAAGGATTGACTTAGATGGGTCAAAGGTGAAGGGGTAGTTTTAACCTAAGACGGACAAGTTGACCTAGATGGGTCGAGGATGGGATGTGGACCTAAACGGGTCGAGACGGGTTGACCTAGGTTGGTATGGACAACGGTGGGTCAAATAATGACCTAGGTGGGTCAGGATGACGGTTTGACCTAAGCGGGTTAGGTCAAAGGTAATTTGGTTCACCTATGGGACCAAAGATTTACCTAAGAGGTCAATAGCAGATAAGGTTGACCTTGGAGGTCAAAGGTTGGGAAGGTTGACCTAGGTGGTCAAAGGTTGGCTTAAGAGGTCAAATGTAGATAAGGTTGACCTTGGAGGTCAAAGGTTGGGAAGGTTGACCTAGGTGGTCAAAGGTTGACCTAGGAGGTCAAAGGTAGATAAGGTTGACCCAAGGGGTCAAAGGTTGACCTAGGAGGTCAAAGGTAGATAAGATTGTCCTAAGAGGCCAAAGGATGGTGGGATTTTGACCAAAGAGGGTCGAGATGAAGGGTAGACCAAATGGATCGCAATGATGGGTAGGTAACCTAGATAGGCCAAGATGAGGAATTTTGATAGATGGCCCAAGGGGTGAGTGATGGACCTTAGAGGTCGTCTAGATGCAATGCACATTTTATTTTGCGAAAAGTTTTACATTTATTTACATCCTAAATGGTTGGTCTAAGGAGTGTCCTAATCTCTATGTGTGGGTTGACACGGGTAAGGTAAAAGGTTCCCACCGCTCGCGGAACGTACACGGTGAGTGGAGTAGACGAGTGACTCGAAAAGAGGGCGGCAGTAGCGCACAATTTCCTGCACATCGAATACTCCGGGTAATGGGAACCTGTGCAGTGCTGACACGGACTAGTGGTAGTGTGGTAAAAAACTAATTCTTTTTTAGGGAGAAAAGAGAGAAGTTTTTAATGTTAGGATGATGCAATCCAATGCATGAGAGAGAGAGAGGAAGAATGTACAAGGGAACATAGCAAGGTTTTGTTTGACCCTAATACTAAGATGAAAATAACAAAGGTACAAGGATACAAGGTATATACAAAGTAAAAGTATCAACAAAGTACAAGTATTAACATTGCGGGGTGCACGGGTGCATGTGTAAACATGGCAAGTATGTGAGGTGCATGTATAAACATGGCAAGTGTGTGCATGTGTAAACATGGAAAGTGTGTGCGAGGTGCATGTGTAAACATGGCAAGCATCATGATGTGACGAAAGTTAGACCCACTAAGTTTGAAAAAGTTTCAAAGCATTCCCCAGCAGAGTCGCCACTGTGAATACGTGTGTTTGAATTTGGGATATTCATAGCAACATTAAAATTATGAGAGTCGCCACGCCGTTTTAATTATAGCCAAAACTTTGAGAAAAAGCATGTTTAATGGGTTCGGGGGTCAAATTACAACAAGAGAAGAATATTTACGTTATCACTCCTATTGCCCGAATGATCGGTCTTTCTATCATGATGAATGTGTTAGCAGTGTGTTAGTGTTTTAGACCGGATCCGAAGATTGCCTACGTTCCTCTCAATGTGAGAAGCTCAGGTCAGCGTAGTTCGAGAAGAATTTAGAATAGGCAGAAGAATCGGGATCATGCATAATGAGGGGGAATTACCTAAAGTTTAGGGTTTAGAAGTAGTTCCTAGATCATCCTCGGGTTGATGAACCCTAGATCATCATCGGCTATAAAATAACATGTAATTATGAAGATCGTCACCCTAAATATGGCATAAATAAGGTTTTAATCTAGAATATGATGAATATGCGAAGAACATATTATGAACATATGAATGTCATGAAGAAAATATGAATAAAGATGTTAGGAACATGAATATTATGAAGAACACATGAATAAACATATTAAGAATATGAATATTAAAGATCTACATTAGAAATAATGCAAGAACATGAAGAAAAGTTAGAAAACTTACCTTTGTTGGCAAGAAATAACCTTGGATCTTCTTGGGATTCTTGAGAGTGTTTTTGGAGGCTTGAATGACTTGATTTGGGAGCAAAATCGTCACTTGAAAGCTCTAAAATTCGGATCCCCAAATTATGAGGCAAGGGAGGTCTTTAAATAGGAAACTGATGGAGAGATCTGACGGTCTAGATCATCCGGGGCGGATGTGGCCGCGTGGCCAAGATGGAGGGCGGCGGCCAAGGTTGGAGCTTTGGCGAATGTGGCCGCGTGGCCATCATTCCTGGCTGACTTAATTATTAAGCTAGGGTTTTGCATGTTTTATGGAAACCCTATTGTGGCCCATCTTTAAGATATTCTAGAACAATGAGGTATATTTTGGGAATCCGGGACAAGTTTTTGCAAGGTTTGTAATTCCTATAAAGTCCTTGTGTATTTGGGAAATCCTTAATAAACTCATTTTCAGATCGGGTACTAACAGATACCTTTTGTTTAGGTTTTAAGCTTTGTGAAGTTTGAGTGAAATTACCTATAGTCTAGGGTTTGAGTTTTGATTGTTTGAGTTTAGAGATGTGAATTTCCCAACGTTTGGGGTTAAGTGAATTTTGTAGGAAATTAGTTGTATTTTACCCATAGTTTGGGGTTAAATGAACCTTATCTAGATTGCAAAGAGTTTTAATTTGTAGATTACCCAATGTTTCGGGTTTATTTGTATTTTACTTTGATTGTAAAGATTTTGATGGTAAATTACCCAAGTTCGGGTTTTAAATTAATTCTTGTTGATTTGTAAGTCTTGTAATTGTAAGTTACCCAAGTTCGGGGTTTTTTAAATATTAACCGTAGAGGGTTTTAATTGTGAATTTCTCTTAGTGTAGGACTTGATTGTGGGTTATTTTGGAGCGAAGGACTTGATTGGAATTTACCTTGCATGAAGGGTTTGATTGTTGATTACTTCGAACGAGAAGGTTTGATTGTTAATTACTTCGAACGAGAAGGTTTGATTGTTTAATTACCTAAAGTTACGGGGTTTAAGCATGTTGATATTAAAGATGGAGGATTTATTTGTACTTTACCCGAGGTTTGGGGTTTCAATTGTAAATTACCCAAGGTATGGGGTTTTGTTGATTAATTTGTTGAACGTAAGGGGTTTAGTCGTGGATTACCCAAGGTTTGGTGTCTAAGTGAAATTTCTTTGATTGTAAAGGTTTTAATTATAAGTTACCCAGGATATGGGGTTTTAGTTGTAAATTACTTCGAATGAGAAGGTTTGGTTGTTAATTACTTCGAACGAGAAGTTTTGATTATTAACTACTTCGAACGAGAAGGTTTGATTGTGATTTACCCAAAGTATGGGGGTTCGAATAAATTATTGTTAAATTGGTTATGGATTACCCAAGGTATGGGGTTTTGGATTTGAATGGTGTTAAGTTGAGGTGCTTTGTTTGCAAATTACCCAAGATATGGGGTCTTGGTTGATTAATTTTGTACTTAGGGTTTAATGACCTTTAATTGGGGTTTTCATGAAGCTTGTAGATTTTGACCCAAGTTGATTGATTTATTTGTAGTATGTACTCCCTCCGTCCCATTTCAAATTGCAAAACTTGCCAAAAAGGGTGTCCCAACTAAAATTGCAAAATCCAAAAATGGCAAGTTTTAACCCACTTGCACACTCACATCCATTAACCCACTAACTATTTTCTACCCCACTTTCTCTCTCCCACTCAACTATCAACACTCACAACACATCACTTTTTTCACTTTTTCCCTTAATCCCCGTGCCAACCTAGTATTTGCAATTTGAAATGGGACGGAGGGAGTATAATGTATTGATTTTCGTGGTTTTGTTGAAAAACGCAATTCATATGTTAAGTCGCTTTTGGTCCGAAAATGTTGTAATCTTTGACCGATTTTTGACTTGGTTAAAGTGATTTTTGTGTTGTTTGACTTTCGTTAGAGTGTAGGGATGAAATGTACATTAGTGTTTCGTTGAGAAAGCTTATTTTGGATGAAGTCATATTTTTGTCCGTTAATTATTGAAATGTTTTGGACTTGTTTGGAGTTGACTTATCCTAGGTAGACTAGGGTTTTGGTTGTGAGATATTTATAGTACTCGTTAGGAATTTTAGGGATTCTCCTAGAATAAAAATGCAGCAGTTCATATATGAGCATACCTTTGCTGTGCATACCTGTTTGTGCTTGCGGGTTGTATTGCCGCCTTTGAAGTTGAGGGGCTCGTGTAGCGTTGTGCATAGCTTGTGGGAGAGGATCCCAGAGACTGTACAGAGCAAGGTGCGGGCCACCGGCTTGGGAGCATTCTTTGAGAGCTTGTCCGGTCGGGGAAAGTTGACCAAGAGCACTGATCTGTTTATGGCACTGCGGGGGCATTTGTGGGATACCACCCATACATTCCACTTTGGTTGGGGAGAGGTTATGGTGACTCTCTCGGACATCACGGCTCTGACCGGGTTGCGGTTCACAGGTAGCCCTAGTGTGGAGTGAAGATACTTTTCTTTTTAATGGGAGTGCGGATAGTCTTTCGAGCTTGATCAGGTTTGATTGCACCGATAACAGGAGCGGGTATGTTTGGGCGGCCTTAGGAGGCGGCATGAGGCGATGTTGGTGGATCTCAAGGCCAGAGGCAGTGATGTAGAGGTGACTGCCCAAGCATTTACTTGGTATGGGTTGTCACAGACCAATTTTGCTAATGCTGGCATGACGGCGATGATCCCACTGCTTGGATGTCTGGTGGACTTGGATGTAAGAGCTACAGGCTTGGTAAAGTTTTACCATTCCCTAGATCGGAGTTGTAGATCACAGTTGTGCTTGAGGTGACGGGTCAGTGGAGGTTGTTGATTGGATCTGGCAGGGATGCTCTTTACTTGATCGAGAGGGTAGGTCCCTAGGATGGAGTAGATAGCGTTTACTTGGTTCTAGTGGGTCCTCCGTGGTCCATAACTGATCTAGTGTCTCTGCATGACAGGGTTAGGTTGACCGAAGGCCTTGATGCTAGACAGTTTGTTGTAAATGGAGCCTCGTATGATGACTTTGTTGGGACGCGCCTTTGGGGCTCACGCGCCGTGATAGAGGAGAAACTGCGGAGATGGGGCAGAGGCATGTTGAGTTGGTGGCACCAGACCCAGCAGGTCCTTCCTTTGACAGGGTGTTTGGAGTCCCTCCTTTCTTTCTGTTCATCTCATCTTCGCTTTTAGTCGCTCTCTTGTTTGGACTTATTTTGACATGCTTGTGTCACTTTTGTCTTCGGTGACTAAACAGTGGTGCTTTAGGCGGACGCCCTTGGAAGAGGATTCGAGGCGATGTCAGTGGATCAGCTTCTTTGATCTGCAGTTTGTTAGCGTAGCATAGACACTAGCATATTATATATATTCAATGGATGACTGTATAAGCATTTCTATTATGTACTATGTAATATGTACAGTAGCATGTAGCATGTAGAGTAACAAGTACCATGTAGAGTAGCAAGTAGCATGTGAATAACGTGTAGTACGTAGAGTAGCGAGTAGTACGTAGGTAGTATGGCAGATAGATAGCATGTAAATAGCACGTAGGCAGCATGTAGATAGCATGTAAGAGCGCATTGCACAGGCTTAGGGTACCCTAGTTGGGTTTACATACTGCTTGACTTCTATTGGTACGAGTTGCCTAAAGGAGATTTAGGGGATTTTGACCTATGAGAGGCGAGACGCGGGACCCAAGGGTGTCATAAGGTAAAAGTTTTAAGACCGAGTCAATTAGGACATCGTAGAGATGAGACGAAAGACGCTATTTTGTAAATTTAGTGGAGACCGAGCGTGCGGGTTTATAAACAATGTGTCGTGATTGAAAACAATTTTTTAAAATGTGATGACTTTATAAAAATGCCTTATAATTAATTATAAACTAACTAATTCTAGTACTTTGTCCTTCGTTGAATTTGTTGATTAGGGTAGTCCTTCGGGTGAGTGAGATTTCATCGGGTCGCCGGTGATCTCGAGTAGTCAAGCAGTTGACTTAACTTGGTTTAGAGAAGGCCCAATTTGAATGGGGGTACTTGAGAGAGGTGAACCATGTCAAAATTTGTGGAGGAGATGACCTTTTGCGGAGAGTGATCTTGTTGGAGTATCGGTAATCGGTCCGGTTCCGTTGGGGCAGCCCCAGTTTGGTGAGGGCATAAGAAAGAGATCATCCATGTTGAGCTTCGATGGAGAGAGATGACTTTCTGCGGGGAGTGATCTTGTTGGAGTACCGGTACTCGGCCTAATTCCGTTAGGGTAGCCCCAGCTTGGCGAGGGCATAAGGTGGGGGATCCTACCTCCTTTTAGACGCACCCTGTTTTTTCTCTAGACCACCCTTGCGGGTTTTCAATCTAGGTGGGTATATTCTTTTAGCGCCGTTTTTTTTTTTTTATTTTATTTTGTTTTAGTTGACTAAAAAATAAAGAAAAATGACAGAAATGTACAGACGACTTGCAGGAGCCTTTTTTGTTATAGTGAGAGAAGAGAGAGAGAGAACAAAAGAGGGAGTTCTCACATTTAGACCTTACAGGAAGTATGTGTATAAAAGGAAGGAAGCCCCTGCTTGACAGAAAGTAAGTGTTTAGCTCTTTCCTAGATTGTAGAACAGAAGACTTGTCAAGACATTTGAAAATTGTTTTATTCAGAATTGTCTTTTGATTGCTCGAGAATGGACCTTGTTGATTAGTTACTTATCTTATGATTATGTTTTAGACAAGTAGTCTCGAAATAATAAACGCCCTGATTAATCGAGAAATAGAATAGAAATTGTAATGTATGGGGAAGAGAGAAAAGAATAAAAGTTGGCTCGAGGTGGGTTGCATATATTTTGTGGACCGGACCAGGAGGTTGCCTACGTTCCTCTCAGTGTGAGAGGCTCAGGTCCGCGTAGTTCGAGGATGATCCGGTTGATGATGATACCGGGCTTGAGTGGTGGTCTACTACCATCGTCTGTAGTTGCTTTAGACCGCTTCGTTTGTAGCTGCTGCTTCGGACTGCTGCTGTCGAATTGAGTTGAACTCCCTTGAAAAGGAAGAAAAATAGAAAATAAGAAGTGAAAAGAAAGTGGGACTTTTACTTTTCTATGATGATAGCCCCTTCTATTTTTCTTGGCTTTGATTTATTTCTTTTGTGCACACCTTTTTTTTTTGCCTAGGCCGCCCTTGCGGGTTTTTGACCTAGCGGGCTTCTTTTTTGTGCTTTTGCTCTAAATTTTGCCTAAGCCGCCTGTTGTGGGTTTCGACCCAGCGAGCTTTTTTTTTATATATATATATACATTTGAAACGATAGACGAGATGAGCCCCTAGTTCGCCGCTTTCGCCTTTGGGAGGTAGAACTCATAGAGGGGGTATGGACAGCCCTTTGCATTTCGTTGACATCTTCGAGGAGTACGGACAACCCCAGTGCATTGTCATGTTGTAGTCGCAATGGGAACGGACAGCTCTTGTACAGACGCCTTTTGTTGGCGAGCGGCTCTGCAGTCATCGTCTTCTTTATGGGAAAGTGGAAGTATATATGAGGAGTGCACACAGTGGGTATACACGGGGGTGTACACAGGGAGTGTATATATGAAGAGTGCACACAGTGGGTGTACACAAGGGAGTGTATGTATGGAAGGTGCACACAGTGGGTGTACACAAGGAGTATGTATGGAGAGTGCACACAGTGGGTGTACACAAGGGGAATATATGTGGAGGGTGCATAAAGTGGGTGTACACAAGGGATATATAGAGGGTGTACACAGTGGGTATACACGTATAAGGGTAGGTATAGAGAGGACATATAGAAAAGAGAAAACAATTCGATTGATCAAAGCGTTTGTTATTTTGAGATTAATTGTTTGCTTGAGTTATGTATGATGGTTTGTGGGTCCATTTACCTTTTAATGAGTCTTCATTAACGAGTAGAATTGCGATTAATTCATCATATAAAGATATAGCAATCAATTGATAATTGAGATTAATACAATTTTCAGGGAGTTGATGTATATACAAGATTATGTCTCAAGTCTAGAGAGAAAAGAAATAAAGACACTTTATTAAAGACTCGAATTGACTAGTCCGAGGTGAACTTTAACAATCTAACTAATGTCCAAAGCGGACTTTTGCTAGTTAAAATAAAAGATTAATGTCCGAGGTCGACTTTTGACTAAAAGACTCTCTAGAACCTACGAAGACTGAAAGACTTTCTCTCCTTTTTTTTTTAGAAGGAGGTAGCCCCGGTGTAACTTCTTGCTTTCTTGGACTTTGCTTATACCCATTTGTTCCCTTGGCGGATGATGGCTCCACTATCAATGAGGCTTTGGATCGTCCTTTTCAGTTGGAAGCACTTTTCAGTGTCATGTCCGATGTATTGGTGATACTTGCAGTATTTGGAGGGATCCAAGTCTTGTCTTGCAATGTTTGTTTTAAAGTCGAGAAGAGGAGATAACTTGCCGGATTGAACTAGATTTTCGAAGCATTCATCTAATGGCATACCCAAATCATCGAACTTGTGCTTGTCACGGACCATCTTGGAGGGCGGTTTATGCATTGATATTCCTTGCTGATGAGTAATCACAGGAGGCATCCCAGTGGGGGAAGTCCGTGGTGGTCCATACCTTTGAGGAGCGTACGGGTGTTGAAACTGAGCATGAGGAAGAGTGCGGTTGAGATACTCGTAGATGCCATAGAAGTCAGACCGGAGATGTTCCTCGGTGTCCTTTAGAGCTTTGTACACTACCTTCTGGAAGCGGTCTGTCCGTTTAAGGAGAACAGTCTCAAAGAAGGCTTCTTGCTCATCGAGAAGAGTTCGGGAGAGGGATGATTGCTCTCTGAGGATAGTCTTATAGTGGGCCACTTGTTTGTTAAGGATAGTCTCATAGAAGGCTTGTTGCTTATTGAGAGCGGTGTTCAGATGTACTGTTTGCTCGTTGAGGATGGCGTTGAAGTAGGCCATTTGCTCGTTGAGAACGTTGTTGGAGCGGAGAGTTGTCTCGAGACCTTGGGTGGTAGCTTCGGCTGTGACTGTGATGATCCCTTCGGCAGACATGATGCAAGATTTTGTAGTGGTTGGGGGAGAAGTTAAGTCTTTGAATTAGATTAGGCTTATAATTAATGACAAGGCATCGTTTATAAAATCATTTTTTATGAAAAGACTCGATCTCCGTATTTTTGAAATGTTCTTTGAATGAAAAGACTAAAAGTTTGACCGGGCCGTTAGCTGCCTACGTTCCCCTTACTATGCAGGAGAGGTCCCACATAATGAGAGGCTCAGGTCACCGTAGCTCGGGTTAAGTAAAACAAGTGAGATAGCGACTGAAGAGGTCAGTGATTTTGAAAACCATAAGTATTAGAAGGCGACCGTAGAGGTCTAAAAGTAAGGGGAGATGACTCGGTCCTTGGTTAGGTATAGGTGGAGGGACCCTAGCTAAGGGTGGTTTTTTACTTTAGTGAATCAGGTAAGGTTTGAAATGGGTAGGCCAAGAGGTAGGTCATCTAAGGTTGGCTAGGTTGACTAAAGGTAGGAGTAAAGATGAAGGATTTGACCTAATCGGGTCGATGATGGGTCAAAAATGGTGGGTTGACCTAGATGGCTTAGAGGTAGGTCGGAGACGGGTTAACCTAAGTTGGTTGAGGTAGGGTTGACCTAGACAGGTCTAAGGTTTGACTAGAGTTGATCTAGGGTAGACTAGGTTGACCTAGACGGGTCTAAGGTTCGACTAGAGTTGATCTAGGGTAGACTAGGTTGACCTAGACGGGTTGACCTAGACGGGTCTAATGTTCGACTAGAGTTGATCTAGGGTAGACTAGGTTGACCTAGATGGGTTGACCTAGACAGGTCTAAGGTTTGACTAGAGTTGATCTAGGGTAGACTAGGTTGACCTAGACGGGTTGACCTAGACAGGTCTAAGGTTTGACTAGAGTTGATCTAGGGTAGACACATGCAACATGATGAATGATTTTAGTTAAGATTAGGATTACTTGTTTTGATAAGTGTTCTTAACTCGATCAAAGTGCATGGTTTAGAAATGAACAAGGGATTAACTTCGACCGCTTCACAAGTGAAAACGGCGAGTTAGATAGCCCGGGTGCCACAAAGATAGAGGCGACAGGATCACCAAAATCTGTGCACTCAGCGGAGTATCCAGTAGGGTGTGCAGTGTGACACGGACTAGTGGTAGTATGCCATTTGATTACGTATTTTTAGGAATGATATGCAATGCAGGAAAGAAGTCTACTAGCATAACAATTCATATTAACAGTATCTAAGCATGAGATAAACACAATTAGAGTAGATCTAGAATATCTAAAGCATGCTATAAACACATAAAACATGCAAGAAATCATTAGAATCAGATTTGCAGATAAGGGAAGCCGTACGGCTTGACAGCTGGCGTACGGGGGAAAGGGAGGCGTGTGGTGCTTAATTACAAAAACGCCAGAAATTGCAGAATTGCAGATTTTTAAAGAAAAAGGGTGTGCGGGGTAGTTAGAACACACACAAAATCACGAAGTTAATGAAAGTTAGACCCTCTTAAGTTTTGAAAAAAAAAAAATCGAAAACAAGTTCCCCAGCGGAGTCGCCACTGTGAATACGCAAGTTTGAAATCAAAAGTCGCCACGTTGTTTTATTTGTTGTTAAAAGATTGAGAAAACCATTTCTGAGAATAATGGGGGTTCGGGTGTCAAATTACAATAGAAGAAGAATATTCATGTTATCACTCCTATTGCCCGATGAATCGGTCTTTCTATCATGATCAATGTGTGTTTGTGTGTGTTAGTGTTTGAGACCGGATCCGAAGATTGCCTACATTCTTCTCATCATAAGAAGCTCAGGTCGGTGTAGTTCATTGATGAATTAGAATGGGGAGAGATGAAGCGGGATCATGCATATAGAGGGGGAAGATTAGGGTTAGAAGTAGTTCCTAGATCGTATTAGGGTTTGATGAAACCCTAGGATCATCATTGGCTATGGCATATGCACATAAATAGGGATTAAAAACATTAGATCTAATATGTTACGCATGGATAAGTCTTAGATCTAGCATAATAACAAGAACATCATGAATACATATGAATGAGCACATAAACATGAAGATCGCTACCCTAGTCATGGCATATATTATGAATTTAGACTAAGAACATGAAGAACGCATGAAGAGTATATGAATATGGATGCATAGACATAATGAAAACATGCATAATATACGTGATATGTGACCTAGATCTAATGCGGGTTTCATGGAAACCCTAGATCATCATCGGTCAAGAACACGAACGATGAACAAAACCCTAGATCTAGCAATATATAAATGAATATAATAGATCTAAGTAGTTAAGGAGTAAGAACGCGTTACCAAACCGATTAAAGAAGTTTCAAAGGTTGAATCTTCACTCCTTTGGTTGAATGCGGTGATGAATCCCTTTGATGATCAAAGAAAGATCAAAGAGAGTGTTTGAGAGGGTTTTGAGAGGGAGAGAGAGAGGCTGGGAAGAGCTTCTGTGAAGGTTTTCCTGTGGGTTTTAGGTGTGATCAATAGGCTGAGAGGAGGGGCCTATTTATAGGGATTTGGGCCTGGTAGAAGTGGCCGCGCGGAACGTCATGATTGGCCTCGTGGCCAGTCTTTCCGGATCGAATGGTTATCTAGATCTCAGTGAATCCTTATCAGTTTGTTCTTGGGATTAGTCCATTATCTTGATGGAATTCGATCTAGAACTGATTTCGTCTATCAGGAAGTCTGGATAATTGTCAGATAGGTCCCTATCAGGTTTTTATTGCCTAAAAGGTCCTTAGAGATATCTAAAGGTCTAGGAAGTCCTAAATCTTCAGATCGGGTACTAATAGTGTGTGCAAAGAAAAGGAGAAGCATACCGCCTCAACCGGGATCTCCTCAGCTGGAACCCCCTCTCCTGGAGTAGACAAGTCCACCTTGTGAACCCTACCATCCACACAGACGAGAAAATAGTCTGTCCAAACCAGTGGGGATACCCCAGAAGCTACCACCTGCGGTGACCTGAGCCGAGTAGCCACAAATCGTCCATACGGCTCATCAGTGATCAGGCCAGCTGCATGCGCCCCCATGAGGAAGGGGACATTCTGATGGTCAGAAAGTTACATGCCCTCGGGAGGATCCATTGGTGTCCTCTGCACGAGCTCCAGTCCGGATCCTCTCTCCCAAATAAAAGGCCTCGCCCCGGAACCCCACTAGCAGCCTCCTCTATCTAGTTACCCTCAGAGCCTCGCTCAGATCAAAACCTATCTCCTTCTCATCATACCTCAACCAAGGAAAAAGGTTGAGCTCCGCCGGCATAGCCCCTCTCAACACCGCCTTTACATCGGCATATTGAACAGCGACCCATCCCTTGGACCCCCTCTTCTCTCGGACCTCCCTGGCCCAGCAAATCATGGCCAGAAAATTGAGATTCTAGTCGAGAGATGGCCTCCATGGATAGCTGCCAAAGACCTCGTAGTACCAAGCTTGGAAAGAAAAATAGGTTTTTAGTGCACGAGAATGAGATAAAAGCAGAGAGTAAAGAAAAAATAGAAAAGAATGAAAGAGGGAAAAAAAGATACCTCTAAGACGAATTGAAAGCAAGACAAGGACTTGCTTGCCTTCCGGCTATACTTGTCAAGCTCCATATATAGCTCGGCAAGACCTGCCTCTCCCCAAGCGATGCTCCTAATAGCCTCGGGTGTAGTCAATGATCCGAGAAGAGGAAACATACATGTGGTATCAGCATCGGCATATTGAACAGCGAGCCATCCCTTGAAGCCCAGTTGCTCAGCTGTCACCCGGCCTGCCCAGTAATCCAGAAAGTTGGCCCGAATTGCCCTCTCGACGTTCTGCACCAGAATGCCCAAGCCCTTAGTAGGGCCCAAAAAACCAAGGAGTACCTCGATCTCCTCAATAGGGATCTTATCCCTCCACTCAATCGGTCGCCCATCAAAAGAGAGTCCGGTGATTGCCGAGAAGTCCGCGGGAGTCACATTCACCTCCCCCCAACTCAAATGAAAAGTGTGGGTCGAGTCCCACCAATACTCGCCAAGGGCAGTAAGAAGCCCCATACTCTTGTTGGTGTTAACCAACTTGCCTACAGCCTCGATGAAAGGCACCAAGCTGGTGCGCTCTACCCACTCCCTCAGACCGGGCCCACCATCAACAGACTCGGGCATGGCCTCCCACAAAGAAAAACAAGCATCTGGAGACCCCCGCGATTTGATATCCTTCCCCTGCAGGTAAACACAGCAAAGGAGTAACATAGTTTCAAATTACCAATGCATATGACAAAAGAAAAATTTTTCGTCCCCTTTCAAATTGCATAGACATTTGAGGGTTGTTTTGAAAAATGTGTTCCGTCCCCTTTCAAATTGCATAGAAATTTGAGGTTTTGTTTTGAAAAAGTTTCTATCCCCTTTCAAATTGCATAGACATTTGAGGGTAACTTTTGAAAAAGAAAAATTGTCCGCCCCCTTTCAAATTGCATAGACATTTGAGGGTTGTTTTGAAAAATGTGTTTTGTCCCCTTTCAAATTGCATAGACATTTGAGGGTTTGGGTTGAAAAACGTGTTCCATCCCCTTTCAAATTGCATAGACATTTGAGGGTTTGTTTTGAAAACATTTCTATCCCCTTTCAAATTGCATAGACATTTGAGGGTCACTTTTGAAAAAGAATTTTTTTTCCGTCCCCTTTCAAATTGCATAGACATTTGAGGGTTGTTTTGAAAAAAATTCCGTCCCCTTTCAAATTGCATAGACATTGGAGGGTTGTTTTGAAAAATGTGTTCGTCCCCTTTCAAATTTCATAGACATTTGAGGGTTTGGGTTGAAAAATGTGTTCCGTCCCCTTTTCAAAGTGCATAGTCGTTTGAAAAGAGAGCCATCTCATTTTGAAAATGATGAGGTCCATCCCTATTTTAGGGTCAAGTGTTCCAAATTTCCATGACACGCAAACAAGTAATCCTAGGCAAATACTAGCATGCACGTAAACACGTCAAAACAGCTAGTCGAACCTAGGGTACAAGTCTTTCATGCACAAAAGTGTAGAACAACACACTTTGATTTTCGCAAAGCGTAGCTAGACACGTCCAAATGAGAAAAGGAGCACATGTCCTCGATCATTGTGACTCCAATTTCGTGAAAATGAAGTCAATTTCACAAAAGGACACCAAGAAGCACAAAATCCCAATTTGCATGAACATAATCCCTAGGTCTAGGCAATGCACCAATTTGACATAAATTGAAAAAGGAAAAGGCTAAAGAATGCTTACTCCTCACTCATGGCACAAATGCACAATAGGAGACTTGTAGAAGCCCACTCCCGCATCCATGAGATCAACGGTGTAGCCGCGAAATTTCCGGACCATGTCAAGCCTCTTCTCCGCTCCTCTAGGATAGTCGGCACGTGCCCGTCCCACCATGAGTGATCTTAGAACAATTTAAGGAAGAAATTCAAAAATTGATGGAGTTTTCCCTCTCAATTTCCTCTCATTTTCGCCTGAACTCGTCAAAATGGGGGAAGAGCCGTAAGGCTGCTGCATTTTTATAAAAAGGGGAGACGACTAACCAAACCGTACGGATGGTTTGGGCGAGGAACATCTCTGCCCAAAATTTACACTTTGGCCCCTGGTGCCTCAAAATTCTAGAAAAATTTGGCGGTCCCCACACGACGTAACCCCATTGTTTTGTTTGCCTAGAAAAATTAGGCAGTCCCCACGCGATGTAAGCCCATTGTTTTGTTTGCCTAGAAAAATTAGGCTGTCCCTGATGTAAGCCCAGTGAAATTGTGAAAATTACCAAGTGTGAAAATACACTTAGGCGATCCTCGACGTAAGCTCAGTTGCCTTAGAAAAGAAAAATCCCAACGTCGGCCAAATGAGAGTCAAGTCCTTCCCTTAGTCAACCCTCCCCGTAGAGTCAAGTTAACCAAATCCTAACTGTGACCAAATAAGAGTTAAGTCCGTCCTTTAGTCAACCCTTCCCAGTAAAGTCAAGTTGACCAAATCCCGACTGTGACCAAATGAGAGTCAAGCCCGAATGCCCCGGCAGTCTTTAGTCGGACGTAAGACCAGTTTTCCCGTCAAACTCCCCAAAGATGGAGTTGACCCGAGCCATGACCCAAAGTGGTCATTTTAGGTGGAAGCCTTTGTCCCCGGCAGTCTGTAACGCCCATCCTTATTCTTGTTAAATTCCTGACTTGCTTGATAAATTCTTGAACTTGCATATTATGTGCTAGTTTTACTTGAATTAATTTCTTAACTGCTTTAGAATATTAAGGTGGTTAAATGTCTAGTTTTCACTTTTGGGTCATTTGTAAAAATATGACTTTAGGGGCCTTTTTGTTAAAAGTGAAACTTGAGGGGCCTAGTTGTCATTTCTTGAAAGTTGAAAGTATATCTTCAAGATTCTTCTCTGAGAAAGAATTTCCCCAAATTAGTTTACGTTCTTTCTCTGTGAAGAAAAGCTAGGGTTCAGTTTTACCCTATTCTCGACTCCTCGAGTTTAATTATCTCTATGTTCTTGATTCTGATCCCGGATAAATATTCTTGGCGTTGAATAGAGCGTTTCCTTCCGAACAGAAATTTGTTTGGGTAACTTTGATTCCGGAGTAGGTTTAGCTCTCCCTTACTTGTAATAACATGCATATATGTTATTCCTGATACTTGTGCTTGTCAATTTCGTGTTTGGGGTGATTTTTGTGATACTTGTAATTTTGGGACAAAGGGAGTATTAACCCTCTGTGTAGGAATGAAAGAGTAAACTTGAAATAGTTGTTTTGAACTTGTTATGCACTCCTGGGCATTGCCTAGTTGTTAGTTTGTTAGTAGAAAGTATACTCCTATTCGTGGGGCAGTGAAATATTAACTTGATTAAATGTTTATACAAGTATATTAGAAAAATTATACTTATACTTTTGGGACGGTGAAATATTAACTTGATTAAATGTTTATACAAGTATATTAGAAAAATTATACTTATACTTTTGGGACGGTGAAATATTAACTTGATTAAATGTTTATACAAGTATATTAGAAAATTATACTTATACTTTTGGGACGGTGAAATATTTAAATGGAATAAAAGAAAATTATCCTATTATTTGTGGGACGGTAAAAGAAATGAAATGAAACCTTACCCCTCCTAAGGTATAGAGCCTTAGTATAAAATGTCATAGCAAGTGTATGTGTACCTTTTGGGGCATTAGAACTTGGTCTTGAACATGATTACTCATTGAATTAAAATGAGAAATTGAATATAAAAGTAAGAACTCTTTTCTATGTCTTGAAAGTGCTACGAACAAGCACTAATGTGTTAAATGTGTCTTGATACCAATGTTTGTGCACCTTAGGGGCATTAGAACAAAATCTTGAACTTGAACATCCTAAGAATAGGATCAAGAACTTGTAAGAGTAAAATTTATAACTCTTATACATGCTTGAATGTCCAAAGATTGGAATTATAACTTGAAGTATAAGACAATAAAATCTTGTACATTAAACATCCAAAGAATTGGATTAAGACTTGAATATAAGATGATAAAATCTTGTACATGACTTGACACCAATACATGTGTATGGTAAGGAATTTGAAAGTGCTATGAACAAGCACTAACGTGTATGAGAAATGTTCTTGATATGTATGTGAAAACATTGCATATAGTTGCTTGATAACAATGTGACTTCTTGATTACTTGAAGCATGTTCCTTGATGAGCTAGTCCACTACTTTTGGATTAGTTCTACTCTCGTAGTTCAAGTAAATACCTACTTGTGCATTCTTGTGTGAGTCCAGCTGGCCCTTGCTTGTTCGGAGGTATCTAGGTTCACGCTTATCATGAGGCTGGGGCCAAAGTGATAATTGGGGATCTATGTATCTGCGCTTGACCCCTTACTACAGGCCATAGTAAGGGCATAGCTTCCTTTATTAGAGCAATACGCCTGATAAAAGTGAATGCTAAACTCGTGAACACCTCGTGAATCTTGATCTTGGGAATGACACTGGTTATCGGGTCTTCTTATATATACTGCATAAGCAGTTTCTTGATATTGATCATGATTGTCAAAAGTAATACAAGCTACGACAACAATGGTATTCTTGGGAGGGATAAGGAAGGAAGCAATATCCTTTATAACATGATAACTTAGCCTTATGTGCTACTTGATGAGTTGGCTTAGCCTCTCATATACTTGTTACTTGATGATACTTGATACATGATTACTTGAGTATCTACTTGAATTGCATGATAACATGTCATGTAGTTGCATCTAATAGCTTACTGAGATTTATCTCACCCCGTTCCTTGTTTATTTGTTTTTTCGTTAGATCAAAGGAAGGCTAGTGATAGTGCGCAGTGAGGCTCGATATAGCTGGGAGCTTACTACGCAGGTTTTTATTCTTTTGGGACTTGTGTCCTTTTACACTTTGGTGAGGACGATTTTGTATGGGTTGTATAACTCCTTATTTTGGGGTAGACAGTCGTGTATAGTACTTGTTGTCTTTAGACATCTTCTAATGCCAGCTTATGTGCTAGGCATGTCTTCCGCTATATGTAACCAAGTTTAGTTTTAATTTTCTTGTCTAGAACTCGTGTTGTGAGCTATTTTAGCTCCTTACTCTAGAATATATATCATGTCAGTTTGATTCTAGCAGGTATTATTCTTGTTTCTTGTTAGTTTCTTGATTCTTGTTAGTTATGCGCACCAGATTCGAGGTTCTATTAGGGAATCCCGGGACTTGGGGCGTGTCAGTTGGTATCAGAGCTACCGTGGTTTAGCTACCCTGTTTAGCTACCTTGGTTTGCTCTAAGTCTGGATAGGGTCTATGGCCTAGGTATGGGTTAGTCTTGGGTGTGTTATTAACACCGAGTGTTTACCTATAGGTACAATGAGTTCTGAAGGTACTAGTGTCAGTAATCAGGTGAGATCAGCAACTCCTCAAGAAGAGATGGCTGATAATATGGACAGGGATTATCCTAATTGACTTATAAAGTTTTTTAAGTTGAAACCTCGTAGCTTTGACGGGGATCCTGATGCTATGAAGGCAGAAGAGTGGATTAAAAGTATAGAAAAGATCTTTACAGCCTTGAGATGTGCAGGAGGTGATAAGGTAACATTTGCAACCTTTAAACTTGAAAAAGCTGCTGAACATTGGTGGAAAGTTTTGAATAAAAGCTGGGAACTGGAAGGGGTACCACAGACTTGGGATAATTTTCTCAAAGCATTCAAGTCACAGTTCATTCCAGCAGTGGTCCAAGACAGAAAAGAGATGGAATTTCTTAATCTGGAGCAGGGAAGCTTGACAGTGGGGCAATACTCAACCAAGTTCACAGAATTGGCTAGGTATTGTGATCACTTAGTTCCAAATGAAACAAAGAAGGCACAGAGGTTTGTGAAGGGGTTGAAGACTAAGTACAGGAAGCAGCTTCTTTCTCTATAGCTTACTAGTTATCAACAAGCAGTAGAGAGGGCTTATGGCATTAAAAATGACATTGAAGAACACAAGTGAAGTTGGGAACAATCATGACAGGTCGTGTTTTAGAGAAAGCACAGGGATCTGGTTCTAAGGGTGGTAAATATAGCTGCCAAGATCGTCGATTTTGACCACCCTCTAAAAGCAAAGGTAGTGTATCAACTGGTTCTAAGACAAAAGTCCAAGGTTCCAGGAAAGTGTGTGGTTATTGCTTGAAAGAAGGCCATTCTGAAGACAAGCGTTGGCTAAAGCTTGGGAAATGTTTATCTTGTGGGGAAACAGGGCACTTTATCAAGAATTGTCCTAAAGGCAAAGGAAGTCAAGTTGGGGGTACGAGTCAACAGGCCTCAGGTACTAAGAGAGATAGTGGGGGTCGACCTAAAGTTCAGGGTCGAGTGTTTTCTCTAGATCAGCAGGGTGTAGCTGAGTCTTCTGCGGTTATAGGAGGTACTATATTACTTTCTAGTACAAGAGCGCGAGTCCTGATAGATCCGGGCTCATCTCATTCTTATGTGGCATCTCATTTTATGTCGCATTTGCATGTTCCTCCTGATTCTATGCCTTATGTGCTAGAAGTATCTTCCCCTATGAGAGATTGCATGTTTGCTTTTGAGGTCTATAAGAAATGTGAAGTTCTTGTGGGTGATCATGCCCTTCTTGCTGACCTAGTCGTGTTACCTATAAGGGACTTCGACGTGATTCTTGGCATGGATTGGCTTTATGTGCATCATGCATCTGTTGATTGTCATAGAAAAGTAGTAACTTTTTCTATACCTGGTTTGCCTGATTTTACCTTTGAAGGTGATAGGCCTATGTATGATATACGTGTTATTTATGCTTTAAAGGCTATAAAACTTTTATCTCGTGGTTGTGTCGGGTATCTCGCATGTGTGCTTGACAAGAGTTTATCTGTTCCCAAGATGGAAGATATTCTTGTTGTGTCTGAAATTTCAGATGTATTCTCTTCTGAGTATAGCATGCCACCTGATCGAGAGCTTGAGTTCTGTATTGAGTTATTACCAGGTACAGCACCAATCTCTAAAGCACCTTATAGAATGGCTCCAGCTGAGTTGAAAGAATTAAAAACACAGCTTGAGGAATTACTTGAAAGGGGCTTTATCAGGCCTAGTGTATCACCGTGGGGTGCACCAGTGTTATTTGTCAGAAAGAAAGATGGGACTCTGCGATTATGTATTGATTACAGAGATCTTAATCAGGTAACCATAAAGAACAAATATCCGTTACCTCATATTGATGACTTGTTTGACCAACTTCAGGGTTCAGTAGTGTACTCGAAGCTTGACTTGAGAAGTGGTTATCATCAGTTGAAAATCAGATCTGAAGATATACCAAAGACAGCTTTCCGTACCTCGTATGGGCATTATGAGTTTATTGTTATGCCATTCGGTTTGACAAATGCTCCAGCTGTATTTATGGATTTGATGAACCGTATCTTCAAACCATATCTTGATTGTTTCATGGTGGTATTCATTGATGATATCCTTGTGTATTCTAAATCACGGGCTGAGTATGAACAACATCTCAGAATGGTATTGCAAGTTCTTCGTGAGAAACAATTATTTGCAAAATTCAGCAAATGTGCCTTCTTGTTAGAAGAGGTTTCATTCTTGGGACATGTTGTGTCTGCTACTGGTATTGCAGTAGATATCACAATTTCATCACTACATCGAAAGTTGAAGCAGTTGTAAACTGGAAGAGGCTAACTACAGTGACAGAGATCCGTAGTTTCTTGGGCTTGGCTAGTTATTATCGGAGATTCATTGAGGGATTCTCCAAGATTGCTATTCCATTGACTAATCTGACTCAGAAAGCTATTTCTTTTGAGTGGAGTGACAAATTTGAAGCAAATTTTCAAGAATTGAAAAGGCGCTTAACTACAGCTCCAGTCTTGGCTTTGCCTAGTGGTTCTGAGAATTTCATGGTTTATACTGATGCTTCTAAAGAAGGATTGGGTTGTGTTCTAATGCAAGATGGCAAGGTAATAGCTTATGCTTCGAGGAAATTATTTCCTTATGAAAAAAATTATCCTACTCATGATTTAGAGTTGGCTGCGATTATTTTTGCTTTACATAAATGGAGGCATTACTTGTATGGAACAAAATTTGAAGTCTTTACTGGTCATAAAAGCTTGAAGTACTTGTTTTATCAAAAAGAGCTTAACATGAGACAACGTACATGGATGGAGAAATTGAAGGATCATGATTGTACTATCTTTTATCATCCAGGAAAGGCAAATGTTGTGGCAGATGCACTGAGCAGAAAAACTTATGTTTCTTGCTTGATGATTCGTGAATGGAAGATGTTAGAGGATTTATGTGATTGGAGTCGTTGTGAATCGAGACATGGAGTTATCCTTGTAAATATAAAGGCTACTTCAGATTTACTCCAACAGATCAAAGAAGCTCAAGTAAGTGATCTTGAATTGCAGAAAATCATTAGTGGAATGAATGAAGGAAAACAACCAGATTTTTCTTTCTAAGAAAATAATGGAATCGTCACACTAGTATATATACCTTCTCGCGGTCCCATATACTCATCGGATTCCATCACGCTTGTGAGTCCTACACATGTCGGGATTAAACTAAATTAATGTAGTAAAGCATACATGCGGGGATAGATTTTTATTTCGTCCATAATAACCGCTTGGGGACGGAGTTTTATTTCGTCCATGATAACCACTTGGCATGTATGTTTTGAAGACATTAGTTTAGGGAAATCTCGGCACATGAAAACCGACTTTAGTCACGGAGTGTTAGACCCTAACTAGAATTGAATTGGCTTGTGCTCGGCTAATGAGAGGCTTAAGGTCACCCCCGGCATGTAGTCATGAACTACGCCACAGGTTGAGGTTTACCACTTCAAAAGAGTCAAGGTCGGGTGGATCTTGAAACTTCCTATGACGGGCCTCAAAGGGTTTGGGGTTATAAACTTGTGCGACTCGATAGTGAGCAATTTAGAGGAGTTTGTACACGTAGTGTGAGGTCCAACATGTGACAAAACATTTTTTACTTTTTTTATGAAGGAAAAGAAAATAAGCACATAATTACAACTCTCGAATCACCCGTGTGACCGATAAAACAAAACACAAAAGAAAAACAGTCCAAGAGGTCCAAATTAGGCCTTGATGCAGGCAACTGTGCCCACACCCCAATCACTCTGCTCTGTTCTATTACTGTCCCTGTTCTGGAAAACCACCCAGAAGCGCGCGCCTCTGGCCTGTAATTTGGGATGCGCGGGCCTGGAGCAGATTCTATGGGAGGCGCCCGCTTCTGGGCAAACCTGTCAGATTGTCAGACTTTGGACTCAGGGGATTGCCATGGTCCTGAATATGCATTGTAACCCCGGCAGAAATGATTAGTGTAGAAAAAAGAAGAAGAACAGGAAGAACATCAGGAAGCGGGCGACTCTGGTCCTTGATGTGGGCCGCACGCGCCTTAGGCCAAGAAGGCCAGAGGCGCACGCTTCCCCCATCAGGAACCAGAATGCCCAAAAAATGTAGATTTTGATCAGAAACGCAAGTTTAACCCTCAAACAGTCCCAGCAGAGTCGCCACTGTAGATACCCCGGGAGGGCACAGTTTGGCTAGAGCGCGTGTGTTATTCCTAGGATGTCTATTCGTGTTTTATTTGTTTAGAGTCGCCACCTATGTTTTAGAGGAACATAAGAAAAACCTAATATTTAGCCTGAGTTTGATACGAAAACAGAGATTCTTGTTATGAGGTTCGGGGGTTAGGTTACGAGATGGGAAGTACTTAAACACCCATCTCGCCTGACTAATGTCGGTCTTGCTTGATCAAAGTCAACATAAAATAAATGTTCTTCTTGTTCTTGATGATAAAAAAAGGGGTTTTAAAAAGGTGTTCGGAATGTAGGGAGATGACTCCTTGACCAACTTCAATAGAATAGAGCGATCATTGGTGTCATGTCCCAAAATGATTTGGGTGATTGCACGATTGATAAAAAGTAAAAGAAAGAGATGAAGTAGAGAAGAAGGAGGAAGATAAATTTTTACCTATGCTTCAAAGATCTTCAAACACTTCTTGGTGACTTCTTTGAAAAAGCCTTGGAAATGATTTTGGTATAGTTTGTGTAGAGAGAATTCTTTTGTCCCAAAAGAGTGCTAAAAAAGGGTCCTTTGAAATGGTGGAAAAGGGATGTTTTTATAGGTGAAAACAAATGTTTTTGGTGCCAAAACTCAGTCACCAAGAAATCTTTCCCAAGCAAAATCATGTAAAATGAGCAAGGGAGGGATTCTTGGACAAAAATCTGTAACTGACGCCCAAAGGCGCGCGCTTCCCACCTTGGGGGCGGAAGGCGCGCGCTTCTGGCTCCTATAGTCGGAGGCGCGCGACTCAGAGAAGGCATTTTTGACATAATTGACTAGAAAGTTAGCCCTGTTATTCAATTTAGTCCCTGGACTTAATGAAGTCAGTCAGGAACTTAACGGAAGTAACAAAAACTAACGAGAAACACTTAAAAGAGGGAGAAACACAAGATCAACCATGCAACCGGGGTGAGCGGTCCAAGGCGGGGTGTCAACACATTGTTATTCATCATATAACTTTAGAAATAATTTTAGATCTTGTTTTTATTCTTTGGGTTTAATTTGTTGAACCCCTTTTTATCAATTTGAGGTATTTTTCTTTTCAATCTTGATCTCTATTCATAATTTTACTTGTGCTTATTCTAGATTTATTGCTAGGGTTTTTAGACTTGATCAATCTAATTGCTCTGGTTAATTTATCTTTGCTAGAATTTTCTATGACTGTGCCAGTGTAGAAATTCATGAGTAGCATCTTTACGATTTATGCATGTGCCATAGTAAATTGTGAAGTGGGTAAAATTAGACGATTATCTATATGAAATAATTGTAGAAAGCGTTTTTTATCTTGGTTTCTTAAATCGTTCATCAATTAATATTGAGATCTAGACTGTGCCAGTTAGATTAATTTATTAATTAGGGTTTCTAGTGAGTGTGTCACTGCTAGTAACTACTCTGAAAGAAGAAACAAAGATTGAAATAAATCTCGTGATCAAGTGAATAGGGTGAAAAGTGAAAAGATAAATCAATGATAATTGAATAATTAGGTGGGGACGAAATCGAATCTAAAGTATTCTTCTAATTATTGTTTTAGCTCATAATTAGTTTAATTTTTGTTTTAGGATTTAATAATTAAACTTTTCCCCCAATCTTGTCAAGTGACAATTGCGTAAATAAATAACTGTTCTTCGTGGATCGATCCTGGACTTATTCCTAGCTACATATTTTTAGAACCTAGTCCAGGTTTAATTTGTAGGTGTGCGATTTAGCTTATCACCAACTTTGAGATTAAGCCGCAACTACTACACGTGGTTTTAAACAACCAATTCAGCGGATCGGCTTTTAAAGATCCCCACCTCCACATTCAAACATTCTTGGAGTATTGTGGCACCATAAGAATTCAGTGTTGGGTTTCGTAGTCACATGCGCAGCAGAAAATAGCATTCAAAATTTTATGAAACCCAAAGCCCATAGATCCATTCATATGATTAAATCAAATACAACAATATGAATACTAGGAAAAACTAACCCTTGATGACTTTGAGTTTTGTCTTTGATCTTGGTGGAGAACTTGAAGCTTTGATCACAAAAGTAGGAACACGAACTTTGAAGATGATAAGCTTCACCCTCTAGCGGTATCCACACCACGAACGAATATCAAGAACACTTGATCTTGGTTGCTAGACCAAAAATTGTGAAACACGTTTTCACAATCAATATGAACTATATGGAATTTTCTTTGTGTATTATTTTGTTCTTCAATCTAGGATATCTTAGAACAAAATAAAACTCTCTCAAACTCTTTAGAGACTTGCACAAAAGCTATGATATGTTCTGGCCCGAATTTGGTTGTTTATATACAAGCTAGACCTATTCCAAATAGGAAAATTGTGTCTAAACCCGTCCAAAATTCTTTTCCAAATCAAATTAGGAAACCAGTCCCGACAGGGTGTGCGGCCGCCCAAAACCCTTGTGCGGTCGCACATCTATCTGGAAGGTTTCTGGTATTATCTAACTCAAACTGTGTGGCCGCCCAACCCAAACTGTACGGTCGCCCACTTGTCTAGATTTCCAGAAATTACAATATAGTCCTTATTTAAGATTCGTTCTATTGTGTGTGACCCTCTAGGATTATACTAAGTTAGCAATGAGTTCAACCATGAAACCATAAGATATGATTAGGTTCTAGCAAACCGTCATACCTACCCAAATAGTATAACTAGATACAAGTTCGCATTCCTTTAGAACATGTCATAATCCCTTTATCCACGATGTCATTGAACACAAGTCATGGTCAACAAGTCAACTTGTTTTGTTCAATACTTTCTCGATTCCGAATATGTTGATAATCCAAATGACATTGATCTAATCAATTCATTTGAGTCTGGCCGAACATTTTCATCAACATCATTCCTACGAGAGGCCTAAGCTTGACATCTCTCCGAAGAGGGACAAATCCATCTAGCTTATTACTCTTCCCTATGTGAGTCCGATTATGCCAATCATACCCTTTATAACTACCCGGTTAAAGGTAGCGTTTGAATATGTCAAACATAATATTCATCAAGTGGAAGACTATAATAACTTCATGTCTAAGTATTCGAATGACATAACTAATATGAGATATATGTACGACATAGACCATGACATAAATCTCATACAGCGGGTCATGTCCAGTACCTTGTTCCAAACAAGTACCCATAAATCTAACATGATCATCTCATGATCATTTAGCCTTTATACTAGTGTTAAACAAGTACTAGGGATGGAGATTATTATAAGTAAACATGAACAACAATAACAATCAAAACATTTCTTTATTGATATGAAATAAATGATAACAATTACAACGTTTATTAAACGTGCCTAGGGCACCACTACCAACAATCTCCCACTTTCCCTAGGCCCAATGTCCCATGTATCTAATACCCATGGACCTAACATGACTATCATGTTTAGCTTGTGGCAGTCCCTTTGTTAGCGGGTCCGCAACATTGTCATCAGTAGGTACTCTGCATATATTTACGTCTCCCCTATCAACGATTTCTCGAATGATATGAAAACGCCTAAGTATGTGTTTGGATTTCTGATGTGCTCTCGGTTCCTTTGCTTGAGTAATAGCACCATTATTATCACAATAAAGGTCTATTGGATTAGCAATACTAGGAACCACTTCAAGTTCAGTGATGAACTTCTTAATCCAAACAGCTTCCTTTGCAGCATCTGATGCAGCAATATACTCAGCTTCCGTTGTAGAATCAGCGGTTGTACTCTGCTTGGAACTCTTCCAGCTTACAGCTCCACCGTTTAACATAAACACAAAACCCGATTGCGATCGACTATCATCTTTGTCGGTTTGGAAGCTTGCATCCGTGTAAGCATTTACTACGAGATCATCTTCCATTCCTCCATAGACCAAAAACGAATCTTTAGTTTTTCTCAAGTACTTAAGAATCGCTTTTACAGCCATCTAGTGATTTTCACCGGGGTCGGATTGGTATCTACTTGTCATGCTTAAAGCATAAGATACATCCGGTCTAGTACAAATCATGGCATACATGATGGACCCAATTGCCGAAGCATATGGAACATCATTCATTTTCTCACGCTCATCTTTTGTCTTAGGACATTGAGTCTTGCTTAGAGAAATTCCATGTAACACCGGTAAGGTTCCTCTTTTAGAATTTTCCATAGGAATCTTCTAATGACCTTGTCAATGTATGTACTTTGGCTTAAACCAAGTAGCCTCCTTGATCTATCTCTATAGATCTAAATGCCAAGTATATATGCGGCTTCACCCATATCTTTCATTGCGAAGCATTTTCCTAACCAAGTCTTCACGGACTGAAGTGTAGGAATATCGTTTCCAATGAGTAATATGTCATCCACGTATAAAATAAGGAATAGCACTATGCTCCCACTAATATTCTTGTATACACAAGGTTCATCTTCGTTCTTGATGAAACCAAACTCTTTGACCGATTCATCAAAACGGAGATTCCAACTCCTTGAAGCTTGCTTCAATCCATAGATAGATTTTTGCAATTTGCATACCTTAGAATTCTGTTCAAAACCTTCTGGTTGTGTCATATACACATCCTCTTGTATTTTTCCATTTAGGAAAGCGGTTTTGACATCCATTTTCCATATTTCATAGTCATGATATGCGGCAATGGCAAGCAAAATTCTTATAGACTTGATCATTGCTACGGGTGAAAAGGTTTCATCATAGTCAATACCATGAACTTGCCTATAACCTTTCGCTACAAGTCTAGCTTTGTAAGTATGCACCTTCCCATCCATGTCAGTCTTCTTCTTGAAGACCCATTTGCATCCTATGGTTTTTACACCTTCGGGCGCATCAATCAAGTTCCAAACTTGATTGTCTTGCATGGATTGCAATTCAGATTCCATGGCTCCAAGCCACTTATCCGAATCAGGAGAAGACATCGCCTCTTGGTAGGTTAACGGTTCATCATTCTCAATGATTTCCACCTCATTACTATCCGTTATGAGAAATCCATATCTCTCGGGCTCGGATCGTAACCTACTAGATCTGCGAGTTGCTTGTGTATTTTGAACAGGTTCCACAACTCCTTGTGGTTCTTGCTCTTGTTCCACTATTTGTTCAATGTCATTTTCTGGGTCTCGAATCTCTTCAAGATTTATTTTACTCCCACTGATTTCTTTGGAGAGAAACTCTTTCTCAAGAAAGACACCAGTTCGGGCAACAAAAACTTTGTTGTCCTCACGGTTGTAAAAGTAATATCCTCTAGTTTCCTTTGGATATCCCACGAAAATACATTTGTCAGATTTGTGTGCAAGTTTGTCAGAGACAAGTCTTTTGACATAGGCTTCGCAACCCCAAATCTTCATGAAAGATAAACAAGTTTTCTTTCCGCTCCACATCTCATATGGAGTCTTTTGAACCGATTTAGTTGGAACACGATTTAGTGTGAATGCAGTGGTTTCTAGAGCGTAACCCCAAAAGGATATTGGAAGATCAACTTGACTCATCATTGATCGAACCATGTCTAACAAAGTCCGATTTCTCCTCTCAGACACACCATTCCATTGTGGTGTTCCGGGTGGAGTTAATTGTGAAACTATTCCACAATTCTTTAGATGATCATCAAATTCATGACTCAAGTATTCTCCACCTCGATCTGATCGAAGTGCCTTGATACTTTTGCCAAGTTGTTTTCTACTTCATTTTGAAATATTCTAAATATCTCAAATGCTTCACTTTTATGTTTCATTAGGTAAACATACTCAAATCTACTATAATCATCAGTGAAAGTTATGAAGTATTGAAATCCTCCCCTAGCATTGCTACTTAATGGTCCGCATACATCGGAATGTATCAACCCCAATAAGTCGTTTGCCCTCTCACCTAGCTTGGTAAAAGGTGTCTTAGTCATTTTCCCAAGAAGACACGACTCACAAGTATCATATGACCCAAGGTCACATGAACCCAAGAGACCGTCCCCATGGAGTTTTGAGATACGCCTCTCATTTATATGACCAAGACAGCAATGCCACAAATAAGTATGATTTACATCATTAGGTTTAGATTTCTTATTTATATGATAGACATTTTCATTATTTTCATTCTTGACATTCAAGACATAAAGGCTATTAAATGAATTAGCAATACCATAAAGCACATCATTTAAATAAATAGAAAATTGCTTATTCTCAATAAGAAACTTAAAACCTTCATTATCCAAACAAGAAATTGAAATAATATTTCTACTTAAATCCGGAACATAATAACAATTGTTCAAAACAAGAATTAATCTGGAAGGTAAAGTGACTTCATAAGTGACTACGGCTAATGCAGCAACTCTTGCTCCATTTCCCACGCGTAGGTCTACTTCACCCTCTTTAAGTAGTCTCCTATTCTTTAGACCCTACACATTTAAACAAATGTTAGAACCACATCCGCTATCCAATACCGAAGAATCAGTGATAGAAAGGAGAATATCTATCATATAGATACCTGAAGTCGACGCAGCCTTGCTGCCCTTCTTCTTCTTTTGCTCTTCCAAGAAAGCATTGCAATTACGTTTCCAATGACCAATTTCTTGACGATGGAAACAGATTGCATCCTTTTGTGAATCGGGTTTTGCCTCAGAAGCCTTGGCAACCTTTGCCTTGCTTATTTTGGGTTTGACAACTTTCTTACCATTTCCTTTGGCACTAGCCTTCTTCCCATCATGAACCAAGAGCACAGGAGAACCTTTCTCCGCAATCTTCATCTCCGCAGTTTTAAGCTTCCCATGCAACTCGGAGAGATTCTTATCCATTCCATGCATGTTATAATTCATCACAAACTGATTATAACTTTTAGGCAATGAATTAAGAATGAGATCCGTGGCTAGCTCCAATAGGATTGGATAGCCAAGTTTCTCAAGGTGATCTACATAACCTTTCATTTTCAGCATGTGAGGACTCACTTGTTGCCCTTCATTCATTTTGCAAGTAGTGAATGCAACAATGGTCTTGTACCTCTCTTGCCTAGCTTGCTCTTGAAACATGGCTCTTAACTCCACGCCTATCTCATAGGCTTCCAAATGTTCCAAACTTTGTTGGAGTTTTGAGCACATAGTAGCAAGCATGAGACAGCTTACATCTCTAGAATCATTACGATGTTTCTTGTAACTGTCTCTTTCTGCCCTAGGGGCAGTAGGTTCTGGTTCAGCAGGAAGTGGCCCATCGAGAATGTACAACTTATCTTCTTGCCTTAGAACAATTCTTAGGCTACGGATCCAATCCATAAAGTTAGTACCATTCTCTTGGAGCTTATCCTTCTCAAGGATCGATCGCAACGAAATTGATTGAGTGTTAGTAGTCATTATCTACAAATATGCAAAATTTCCAAAATTTAATAAGTACCAATTTTTCATTAAAGAAATAAACAATGTATTTTTCAAACAAAATACTCCCACTAAATTATATAACCTTCATATACATCCAATGTATAATATAATTTAATTGGGCTAAGATCCAACTTTAATTTAACTTTTGAGTCCACGGAGGCGGACCGCTCAAAAATAAATTAATTACGTAGACAATCATGTCAATCATATCCCATATGATTCTTAGATCCTTTTATGAGATTCTTTGAGAAATCCAATTTCAAAAAGCATGTTTAATCTCATCTTTTGCCTAGGCCCAAAACCGTTTTGACGCCTAATTAAGCCCAACCATTTTAAACGTATAGGAACCATTCAATTTAATGCACCTTGCGGAGGCAAGCCCACATTAAATTAATGAACCTCATCTTGCCCATACATGAATAAAATTAATGCACCTCGCGGAGGCGAACCCACATCAAGATCACCCATGTATAAACAAGTGTTTTAATCATGGCATGGCAATAAAGGACTTAAAACTTTCTTTGAAGGTTCATCACATATAGCATACAACACATTTATGAGCACATAATTTAAACATGTTATGCATCAAGTTTAGCCACTAAATTAATCTCCATTAATTTAAGCATAATATTTATGTGTCATTAGTTTCTCTATAATTATGAGGATGAGACTCTTTTAACTTTGGTTATCATCTTCCAAATCAAGACAACAAGAAGTGCGGCTGAAACTAAACCATAAGGCATCCACAATTCCGCACTAATTCAAGAAACCATGAAAGTAGTCCATGTGGCCGAAACAAAGCAATAGATGGTCTTGATAAACGTAGGCCAATTGCATCCACAATTCCACATGGATCTCCAATCATTGAATCAAGAACTTTGTTTCTCAATTTTAGCAATTATGAACTCTTCATAATTCTAACTTCGTTTTATCTTTGAAACTTTGATTGCGATCAAGTTTGGGAAACACAATCTCGATGAACGTAGATTAGCCATCCAAACCTTGAACCAATCTAAGAATCACAAGACTAAAACAAATAGTAAAATCAAACCCCAAGATCCTCATCAAAACCAACTACCCAAAACCCTTTCCAGATCAGCAGGTCTGGCCTGCTGATCTGGTTTGGTTGGACCTCTTGAAAATTCCAAATCTGATCAAAAGGCAAAAAGAATCAGCATTCTGATTGCATTGTGCGGTCGCCCAGAAATAATTGTGCGGTCGCCCAAACATGTGCGGTCGCCCACGTTATTCTGTGCGGTCGCACAGGAGGATCAGAAGGCAATTTTAAAGTTCAAAAATTTGTCTCAAAATTGTATTCCCCGATTATTAAAACTTTGATCCAATCAAAAATTAATAATCAAACAATTCAGAATCCAACATAATTTTAGTGCGATTCAATAGTGCGATTAAAGTTGTAAAACAATAAACCACATAAAATCATATAACACATAAACATCATATATCCAATATTCATATCATGTTAGGCACATAAACAATTTATATACACACAACATGATCTAAGTATTGATATAATCAACATGAACGAAGCTCTGATACCACTGTTGGGTTTCGTAGTCACATGCGCAGCGGAAAATAGCATTCAAAATTTTATGAAACCCAAAGCCCATAGATCCATTCATATGATTAAATCAAATACAACAATATGAATACTAGGAAAAACTAACCCTTGATGACTTTGAGTTTTGTCTTTGATCTTGGTGGAGAACTTGAAGCTTTGATCACAAAAGTAGGAACACGAACTTTGAAGATGATAAGATTCACCCTCTAGCGGTATCCACAAATAGCGGTATCCACACCACGAACGAATATAAAGAACACTTGATCTTGGTTGCTAGACCAAAAATTGTGAAACACGTTTTCACAATCAATATGAACTATATGGAATTTTCTTTGTGTATTATTTTGTTCTTCAATCTAGGATAGCTTAGAACAAAATAAAACTCTCTCAAACTCTTTGGAGACTTGCACAAAAGATATGATATGTTCTGGCCCGAATTTGGTTGTTTATATACAAGTTAGACCTATTCCAAATAGGAAACTTGTGTCTAAACCCGTCCAAAATTTTTTTCCAAATCAAATTAGGAAACCAGTCCCGATATGGTGTGAGGCCGCCCAAAACCCTTGTCCAGTCGCACATCTATCTGGAAGGTTTCTGGTATTATCTAACTCAAACTGTGCGGCCGCCCAACCCAAACTGTGTGGTCGCCCACTTGTCCAGATTTTCAGAAATTCCAATATAGTCCTTATTTAAGATTCGTTCTATTGTATGTGACCCTCTAGGATTATACTAAGTTGGCAATGAGTTCAACCATGAAACCATAAGATATGATTAGGTTCTAGCAAACCGTCATACCTACCCAAATAGTATAACTAGATACAAGTTCGCATTCCTTTAGAACATGTCATAATCCCTTTGAACACGATGTCATTGAACACAAGTCATGGTCAACAAGTCAACTTGTTTTGTTCAATACTTTCTCGATTCCGAATATGTTGATAATCCAAATGACATTGATCTAATCAATTCATTTGAGTCCGACCGAACATTTTCATCAACATCATTCCTACGAGAGGCCTAAGCTTGACATCTCTCCGAAGAGGGACAAATCCATCTAGCTTATTACTCTTCCCTACGTGAGTCCGATTATGCCAATCATACCCTTTATAACTACCCGGTTAAAGGTAGCATTTGAATATGTCAAACATAATGTTCATCAAGTGGAAGACTATAATAACTTCATCTCTAAGGATTCGAATGACATAACTAATATGAGATATATGTACGACATAGACCATGACATAAATCTCATACAGCGGGTCATGTCCAGTACCTTGTTCCAAACAAGTACCCATAAATCTAACATGATCATCTCATAATCATTTAGCCTTTATACTAGTGCTAAACAAGTACTAGGGACGGAGATTATTATAAGTAAACATGAACAACAATAACAATCAAAACATTTCTTTATTGATATGAAATAAATGATAACAATTACAACGTTTATTAAACGTGCCTAGGGCACCACTACCAATATTCAGGGTGTCACTCCCAAGGCTATTCGAATGCGCCCTTTCCCCCTTTTAACTTAAGGATAAGGCAAAGCAATTGTTGAACTCGGTTCCCCATAACTCCTTAACAACATGGGACCAAGTTTAAGATGCTTTCTTTGGACGTTTCTCCCCACCATCCAAGACCGCTCAAATCCGTACAAAAATAACAAATTTTAGTCAAAATGGTAATGAGTCACTATATAATACTTGGGAGAGATATAAGGAACTCCTAAGGATGTTCTCACACCACGGGCTCGAGAAGTGGTTGATTGTGCACACTTTCTACAATGGTCTCACATTCAAAATAAGGGAGACCATTGATGCCGCCTGTTTGTGCGCGGGTTTTCGGTTGTTCTCGAGGCGGTTTTCGTTCTTCGATTTACCTTTTTAATTGAGATTCGCCACCATGTTGTTGTCGGAACACGGATCGAGATATCTGGATTTGGGGGTTAAGTTATGAATTGGAAAGGTCAAGGAGCACCCAATTCACCCAATCTAGGATTGGTCTTGCTAAGAAATCATCATCATCGTTTCAAAATTATGCAAGATGTATGTAAAAGGAAAACAAACAAACAAATAATTTCTTATTTATTTAGGATGTCGGATCATGTGCTTCGAGACCATCTCCATGAATTAGAGAGGCTCTAGGGTGATCCTTTTGATAGGAATCACACTACTTCAAAGACAAAGAAGGAGATGAGAAGATAGAAAAACAAAGAGTTTTACCTAAGCGTTCTTCAAGAATCCTATGGATGGCCTTGACTAAAGGCCTTGAATCTCCAATGAACTTGACTTGAATGGTGTGGTGAGGGTTTGAATTTCGTGGTGAGGGAGAGGGACTGATTTTAGGGACCTCTTTGATCAGATTTGGAGTGGTTGTTGAGTGAATAAGGAGTCTACCCTTTTTCTGGTTCAAGAACCTTCATATTTATAGGAGTTTTAGACCTAGGGTTTTGGCCAAGAAGGTAAGTTGTGATGGGAATCCAAGAATTGATTCCCACAGAGGTATTTTTGGACTCTAGGATCGTCCATTAGGTTTTCCCAGATTGCTTAAGTGTTTGACAAGAAAAGGAGTTAAGATCAACAAGGAAACTGACCAAAAACCTGACTGTCAAGGGGGATGTCTCGTACAAGACATCAATGTCTCGTACGAGGCATCTCAGTGCTTGAATTCACTATGTGCCCTCTGCAGTAGTTTTAATATTCATTTTGGCCCCTGACTAACGAGTCAGTTAGAAACTTAACGAAACATGTTTAACCTAACGAGTTTTGACCCAAATCAAAGGCGAGACACAGAAGTAGTGTAATCATAAATGAACGTCTAAAATGGGGTGTCTACAGAGCCCCTCGGCGACGATACTTATGGATGAAGTACCGTCATCGATAGAAAATACGCCATTTTGAACTAGGGGTATGGTCGTGCTAAAAAGCTGCCTACGTATTCCTCGGAAGGAAATCATACCAAACGTAGTTCGACTCTGAAAACACGCAAAAACTGAGGTTTAAGGTATTTTGAAAATCATTTTTTTTTAAAACAATACTTGCGGTAAGTAAAGCTTAGAGTTTAGAGAGTACCCATACTGAGGAATCAATGGCCTTGACCCAATTCTGAATATACTCCTTTTTGTTGATGACGAACCATCTCCAGTTGAAATCCATACTTAGGAGTCACTCTCTTTGACTCCAATTCTGAACATGCCCTGTTGTTGATGACGAACCGTCATCGATTTTGAAGACGCCAGTTACCGGACCTTGCTTCTCCTTCCAACGAGGTTACCTTATTCGCCGGAAAATATGAATCATATGTTATTAACATACGTCTTGATAACAATTATCGGACTCTGGGTTTGGAGACGCCAATTACTTGGATCCTTGCTTCTCCTTCCAATGAGGTTGCCTTATTCGCTGGAATAGTGAATCCTATGCCATTAACATACATCTCGATGGAAATTATGGGATTCTAATTGGTGGGATCCTGTGTTATTAACTTACGTCTTGATAACAGTCGTGGGATACCCGGTTTTAGAGACGCCAATTACTTGGACCTTGCTTCCCCTTTCAACGAGACCGCCTTTCCGTTGAAAATGTGAATCCTATGCCATTAGTTTACACCTTGATGACAATTGTGGGACTCCGAATGGTGGGATCCTGTGTTATTAACTTACGTCTTGATAATAGTCGTGGGATACCCGGTTGTAAATCTTGTGCCATTAACTTACGTCTTGATGACAGTCATGGGATTTAAAGTTTGCTGATGCAGATTTCATTGCTCACCCATGATCTTGGATGCGCAGTGAGGATAAATTCGTACTGAGAAACAACTTTTCTTGTTCCAATTCTGAAAATATCCATTTGTTGATGACTCAATGTTCCATCTTGAACCGGGTTCAGATTCGACCTTTTAGTCAAAAGCAGGGCTTTTTCTGACCTTTCTGTTAAAAGCAGGGCTTATTTGGAATTTCTCAAGAAAACATGGTTTTCTGAGGTTTTTCTGGGGATACCTCGTACGAGGGAACGATGTCTCGTACGAGACTTCTCTGTTTTTGCGCAGAACAGAGGCATATTAGGCGCTGAAAGTGATTTTCAAATCACTTTTTCTATTTCATTCTCGGGAGCTTTCGACCCTAGGGGATTTTCTCACTAAAAAATCTCCAATTTCACCAAGTTCTATTGATTCCCAACCCTTTCAAATGGCCGGCACACATCGTTCCCACAAAGAGCATCTCTTTGGTAGGCATATGAAGGGTAAAGTATGGGCGACGGATGAGTTGTGGTCGTTCCCTGAGGACCACGTTTCTCACGCCGTTTGGATGAGGCGGGTAAGGAACTCTTCCTTTGACTGAGTTTCCATGCCAATTTCGTTGTTGCATGTCTCAATTTAGTGTTCTAGCAATTCGACTTTTGTCAATTTTCGCCCAAAATTATCGCTGCTAGGGTTTATCATGCATGGCTGATTTTTTGATGGAATTTCATCCTTGTTGATGATGAAAATCATTGTAGTATAGTATTACATGATTTCGATTGTCGTTTCAGGTGATTCTGCGACTTTTTGGGTAAAACGCTTAAATGAGGATTTTACCGACTTTCTGACATTTGTCTCTTTTGCCTTTGTTGTTTGCAGTCATTCAGGGTGATCAATAACTATAGAGGCAGCGTACGGGCAGTTGCCGAGAGGTGGGCAACTCTCAATGGCGAGATGAAGGAAGAGATCGAGAATCTCGGGCTTAAGCCTTTCTTTGACGGCTTAGTCGGTGAGAGGAGGAACGTGCACTTGCTCTAGCCCATCTGGGAGAGCTAGTGGGATAGCACTCATACCATGCACATGCGGTGGGGGGAGGTTACCATGACTCCTACGGGTTTTCATGCCATTACAGGGCTTGCCATCGTCGGTGAGCCACTTGAGGTGGATGCGGACTTTACTCCTAGCAGGGACGATATGATGCATTTTCTGGGCTTCTCTGTGCGTACCCTAGGCAAGGGTGTCCCTCTGTAGGCCTTGAGGGACAAGTTCGATGCCTATGTTACTGTTAATGCTGGTCAGATGCATCTGACCGGTACCCGTATTGCAGCTGTCTGTGGCTTTCTGTGGTGGGCCTTTTCTGAGATGCTATTTGTCAATCATGCGTCGACTGCTTTGTTCACTCTTCTGAGTGTGTTGAGAGATATGCAGCATGTTACTGATTCTAGCTGGGGTTCTTCTGGCTTGGCCCACTGCTATGTGGCTATGGATGAGAGTTTGCGGGATCGGGTGAACGCTGGCTTAGGCGGCTACAATCATGCCTGGGAGGTACAATACTCATCTTCTTTTGTATTCCTCCTTTGTTTCAGCCCCATTATACTTTCTGTCTTAGTAACTTATTCAGTTTTGACATTTTTCTATGTTTCTCCCACTTTGCAGGCCTAGGGTTACACCATATTTGGTCTCTTCACTTTCAACCTTCGAGACAACACTGTTATGTTCCCAGATACTCTGAGATGGCGCCGGGGTAACAGGGATACTCATGATGAGCAGGCAGAGGGGGCTGATATGCCGGTGGAGTGCATGAGGATGTATTTTGACAGATGGGAAGCCGTCCCTGCGTCCGCTGTCACTTTCTTCCCATGGCAGAGTTTGGGCATTGACCATGTTCACGGGTTTGCTGGTATGAGGTTGTTGATGATCGGCCTTGGTGGTGGATGCTTCTATTTAGGAGAGAAAGTCTCTCACCAGTAGGGTGGTGGCAGAGTCAATGTCGTTGTTCCTCTGGACCCGCCGGCCCATATGCTTAACTCTTATGCCATCGCAGAGGAGGAGAGAGGAGACCTCATTATTGGTCAGGATGCTTTTGACCATATGTCTCTGGAGGCTGATTATCAGGACTTTCTTGCTCGTCTCATACCCCGGTTGATTATAGAGGGTGATCAGGCCCAGGGGGTTGTCCATGTCCCTTTCCGTCCACAGCTTGGACCAGCTTCATTCTCCTACAGCGTGGCTGAGGGAATAGAGAGTACCGAGGACCTTCCCGCCCAGTACGATATGCCTGAGGGACTCGTACCTCCTGCCGACGCTACCATGGTATGATTTATGACTCTTCTCCTGTCATTTATGTCATTTTGCCATTTCATCTCTCTTGTTTATCATTTATCTGAAGATTCTGATATCTCTATTTGTTTCTTCTCAACAGGTGCCCATTGCTGAGTATAGAGAGGTTGCGGGACGGCTTGCCCAGTTTATGGCCTATGCCAAGAGGGTGAAGAGAGAGACTGCGGATCTCTTAGGCCGATTGGCTCGCCAGACAGCAGAGTCGGCTTCTTGCGGGAAGAGACCTTGGACTGATGAATGATCACGTGGCAGTGGCGACGTCTCCTTTCTTTTGATGCCGTAGTAGACAGGATCCCTTTTGTCCCCCTCCTTTTGTTCTGTTGATGATGTACTTATTGCCTCGGCGTAGGCGAAGACAACTTTTTCTTCCTTTGGTTTGTACCTATGCAACAGTTATTTCCTAACTCTAACACACAACACATTAGTTGATTTTAGTTTTATTCCTGACTGTGTAAATGTATTGACTCATATCCGGTTGGTCAACCGAGGGGTAATTTTATGAGATGAATTCGTGTTGGACCATTTGTATGTGATGTATGAACTGTTTCGGGTGTGTTTCTGAGGTGATTGAGACATGTTTTGACTTGTCGGGAAACCTGGGATTTGAGCAGAGTTGTCGCTGTTCTGAACGGGGAGATGCCTCGTACGAGACATCGATGTCTCGTACGAGTCATCCTCTGAATCTGTGGCTGTTTCTCCCTTTTCCTCGAGGATTTGGTATCCAAACTTGTATATAAACACCTCTAGTCCGTCCTAGAATACCATGCAGCCTTGAATCAGTTCTGGGAACCTTTCTTTTGGAGTAAAATTCTCAACCTTTTGCTCCCAATGGCCCTAAGTAAGTCTCTCCCTTCATCAATAATTGTTGATGAGTTTTCCCTGGACTTAGAGTTAGTGGAACGCTACAAGAATGACTTAGCAACGTTCTTTCGTTCACTCAATAAACCTCGCCAAGAGAGATTCATCATATCACACCACCCACATTAACGTGCCTACCAGCTAAGCACGTGCTACCATCCACCTGTCGCCACCTGTCCTACTAACTGACCACCCAAACTGGTTCACCTCGACAATAAACATAAGCCCACGATACTACCAATCAGCCCGGCATCAAACAAGGAATGACCCCAGCATAAAACAAGAAGAGATTCAAGCCATGAAATAAATGATTCTCACCCTCGCTGCGCTCAACTCAGAATCATGGGGGCCACTGAAATGAATAAACCAATATGGGTTGTATGGACTGCTTGAATCGTGACCCATTAAGCCAACCGGGCAAATTACTTCCAATGCCTTTGGGTAACCTTGGTTGAGCTCGTATGGACCTCCTCTCCCCAGCTCGATGTAACCGAGCTGGGGAAAAACCTATCTTAAAAGTTTTCATGAAAGAATCATTGAGTATCTTTGGGAGAAGTCATTCATAAACTCCAGCTCGGTTTCACCGAGCTAGACTGAGACACACCAGATCTAACTGAGCTCGTCTGTTAGGAGATTAATGCAGCACCTCCATAGTTTCCACAATTGATGGAAGCCCGTCCCAGTTAATAACCTTAGCCCGTAAAGACACTCTTCTAGAAAGGGTGACTTGGATAAGGTGACATTACCCTATGATGATATACCCAAATCCCTAGATTTTAGGGATTGGATTTTGAGGAGCAAGCTAGACTCATGGTATAAATAGGTGTATCAAACCCTAAGAATAGGGTCATATTCTCTCTCCCTTAGCTCTTTCTCATTTTCCAAATTTTCTCTCTCAAAGAACATCTAACTTATTCTCACACCGGAGGGCTTTAGCCGGTGAAGCCTCTACCAAGCTCACGTGTGTTCATCTATTTCAGGTCTAGCAAGGCGTTCCAGATATCCAACCTTAGATCCGGCAACATTGATTCCATTTTTTGCTCGATCATATCTCATATGGTATCTCAGGACCACTAACATTAAACGGAATCCTGATTCAGGGCTATCAATTTTGCACCTAAGAGCATTCTTTAAAGTATAGTCTCTCAGTCTCATACATATCGCTACTTATTTCCATTTCAGTCGTCTCATACTTATTCTTATTTATCCAACATGTTAACTTTTCTCTCTCCTATCCACTCACAATAACTATCCAGTAATTATTTTCTATCTCCTATGCACTCACAATACTTACTTTTCCAACATATTTTCTTAATTCTCGTGCACTCCCATTTAATAGCAATACTTTTGCTAGCAATAAGTATGAAACGGAGGGAGTATTATGTTTTATTTAGTTGTATTAGATTTTGTACATTGAAATTGTGAGCTCGAGCTCCATTATAAAATTCCTTTACAATTTATATTTAAAGCTTTATACTGTAAATATTTAATATTACACTCACCTAAAAGATATTCTGATCCATCACATGAGACATAAAAACTCATAGACAAAAGAAAATGCACGTTATGAAAATCTCGCTTTTTAACTTTTTTCTTTTATTTTCTACTTTATACAGTATTGTACTTTATGCTTAAAAAGGAAATAGTTGACCCTACACTCTTTCTTATATTTGCACTAAAAGGGACAACAACAACAAAAAAAAAAAAATCTTGTTTTAACTACTAAAAGCGGAAAATGGTGTGACACACAAATAGGATAATGCACATGAGACATGAGACATGAGACAATAATTATCTATCTCAGACTAAGGTTCTTACTTTCTTTTTTGGTTTGTCTCATACTAAGTTTTTTAGTGCTTTATTACCTAAAATGGACCTTGGGACCCACTTGTCATTCTCACAACAAAAACTCTCAACCCACTTTATCTCTCCAACTTTCTCTTACTTACTTTTTCATACTCACAACATTTACTTTTTCTAAATCTCCGTGTAAAGTCAAACTAAGAACCTTAGTCCGGGACGGAGGGAATACTTCTTAATGTACTTGTCGTCTGTCGCATCCCTGGAAAATACCCTGTAAAAATACATGGGGAATCAAAACCAAAGATAGGTGCTAATGTGAGTTTGAATACATTCTCCGTCTCATTTTAAACTTTCAAAATTTTTATTATTTTAGTTGTTTTGTTTTAAACTAGTATTCAAAAGCCCGTGCCAATGGCACGGGTCAGCACAAATTTATTTAATGTATGACTGAGACTAACGTATACCTGAATTTTATTGTGGAGTGGAGTGTGCACGAAAAAAGAGATGTTCGCATGACCTTTAGTTCAGAATGTGCCAACTTATTAGCTCCATCAATTCTTAAAGTTTCTTTTGAGTTAATCGGTCCAAACTTATGGTGCTGACTAAATCTCCCATTTTCTCTTCTACACCCTTCTTTTCCTTTCACACAACCACCACCCTCACTAGGGATGGCCAAACCGGACCGGAACCGTCGAACCGGCCCGGAACCGGAACCGAAAAAACCGTAACCGCCATTAACTGTCACGAAAACCGGAACCGTGGGAACCGGAACCGTTTTGAATAAGGGCCGGTTAAGGTTCAACCCCCCAAAAAACCGTGAACCGGCGGTTCCGAACCGCCCAACCAAACCGCGAACCGGAACCGTCTGAACCGTCAGTAAAACCGTTAAAAAATCATCAAAATCATTAGATTTCGAACAGTTTCATCAGAATTAACCGTTACTAATGGAAGGTTGACAAGAAAAGTTGTGTTTTGACTGATTTTTTTGCCAAAATCAGTGAATGAAAATAATAAAAATGTGTTTTGACTGATTTCTAACAGTTTCATCAGAATTAACCGTTAAAAACCATAAAAAAATGAACCGTGGAACCGAACCGGAACCGGACCGGAATCGAACCGGAACCGGATTGTGACAACCGGAACCGGAACCGGTGTAACCAAGGGCCGGTTAAGGTTCACATAAAAGCCGAACCGGAACCGGCGGTTCCGAACCGGAACCGTAACCGGAACCGTGTTTGGTCATCCCTAACCCTCACCGCCACTCTTGGCCCTGTTGTCACTGCCACCGCTTTCATTCTTCAATCGCACAATCTCTACCAGGTGGCTCCTTTCATGGTCAACAAATCATTCTAATTGTTTGACATTCCAATGTACTCAGTTTGGAAACATATTTTATTCATTACTCAAATAAATAATTGATCATGTCGTGACTACCAAATCTCAAAATGCTTCATATACAATAAATACCACTTGAACCACATTTAATGGAAGAAAGAACTGATCTAGTGACAATTATGAATCAATATTTTATTTCATAACCATGTTACTCACTTCTGTCTACGATATACAGATGTTACAAAGACTATGATTCAACATATAGAACTTCATTGAGTATGTAAGACAAACAGTGTAGCCATATTTAACTCTCCAAATTTAAAAAAATGCCGTTTACAATGAAGAACGAAAAATATAATTTCAACTCTCCAAATTTAAAATCATTGAATTTTCAAAAGTTATAATGCAACCTTAAAATGTTTGAAAAGTCAAACAGGACTATCATATTGGTATTTCTCAGGTCAATGATTAACAAAATTGATATTTTAACTAATTACCCCTCCATCCCAAAAATAATGTCCAAATGTACTTTCGATGAAGAGTGTATTTGGACATTCATTTTGAGGCGGAAGAAGTAAAAAGTACTAAAAATGCTACTAAGGCATAGACAACCTTGTTTCAAGTGCACCAACACAGCACAAATCCAAGTCAGTGATAAACTTAATGGTATGAAGCACACTACAATCAATCCACAAATAACAATTCCTATTAGTTTTTAATCTCTTTTAGACGCATACTTTTCTAGAAATCAGGATACTATGAATTGTGAATTTACATGGACTTTGCCATTGTTTAAGATTCCCGTTTCTGATCCTACCAACCTCTCCGCTGAAAATGATCTATAAGAAATGAAATAAACTCAAAAACTAAAAGTAGAATTGTAGGATAAGTAAAGCTACCTTATATATATATATATATATATATATATATATATATATATATATATATATATATATATATATATAGGTGCTCAAATGAGAACCTAAATATCGTGAGTACCATGAGAACTTGGATACATTAGGTAAAAACCTAATGTATCCAATGTATCCAAGTGAACCATTGGATACATTAGTTTTTACCTAATGTATCCAAGTAATGTATCCAATGTATCCAAGTGAACCATTGGATACATTAGGTAAAAACCTAATGTATCCAAGTTCTCACGATATTTAGGTTCTCACAGGAGCACGACCATATATATATATATATATATATATATATGTAAAAAGATGAAGAAGACAAAGACAGAAAACAAAGACTTCACTTGGATTAAATTTACTTTCATTTGGGAAACCCACAACAACGAATTCTATACGAATCTAGCAGTTAAAAAAAGGATAAACATAGCCAGGGTTTATGAATCGTAACCTTCACTTGTGATTTCAACAGACCAAGTTAGGATCAAGGATCAACACTGCACAAAGCACTTAATTCCCCTTGTCATTGCTATCATCAGCATCACTGTCACTCTTGGCCTTGCGCCAATTACCAACACCTTCTTTCTTTGGTTGCACGATGTTCACTCGCCTTTTCAGCTTCTCTGTCAATGCCTTGGCGGCAATTACTCCTTTCATTGTCAACAAACCCTCTGCATGTTGATTGCCATCTCCATGTACCTTGTTCAATTAAGAAGTAACTCACCAAATTAGAGAAATGTGGATGTTATTTACCAATGTGCAAGCTAAGACAACTGGGAATAAGTAACTGAGAAACTCACTTTTGCTTTTTTTTTTTTTTTTGGTTCATTCATCTTGGGACGGAGGGAGTATTAAAAAAAAGACTAACGTGAAAGAGCAACAAATTTTAAAAAACTAAGAGAACAAAAAGGCTAACTCAATCCAATGCTCACTACGTCAAGAGATAGTGGATAAAGAACAAAAGGACATTAATGTCCATATCCGCTATTGGAATTAAAGTTTTGGCATCCTAAATCTAAGAAAACATAGTACAACAGCTTGCATAGGTTCAAAAATTATTCTAGTTCCAATCTATTTGCAAGTTATATGGAAACACATTAGCTACCTTTGATGTATTATACTACATATACAAAGGCCATTCACTTATTCCTATTTATATAACTAATGCCATAAAGTTCTATATGTGAATCATTATTTGTTCAAAAGCTAACCATGGAACTCACAAATATTTTGGACATCGTCAGCTGAAACACACTAAGGGTATGAAGGTATGAAATCATCCAGACACTTAACTCACCTCATACATAAGTAGTAATTGACTATATCATACCATGAGAAAGTTGCTAGTAATTTGACCCTCATCTAAAATATAGTTGTTTGCTTTGAACAATCTGCTGGGGGGAAGGGGGACTCTCCACATCTGACAGTAAGGAGGACCACTGCTGATTCTACAATCAGGTGGCAAATGTCATCCTCCACACCAACTTACATTTGGCCCTTAGGGCAACTGGTTAGATCATCTCCAACGGTACTCTAAAACTCCAAAAATAGAGTATTGTTGAACATATTACATTTACTTAACTACTTAAAACAAAGTAGTCTGTTTCAAGAAAAAAACAACATTTTTCTACAAAAATATGCTTAAAATCATTTTCTTGTTTTTGTTGCATGACGCCAAAAGGGAAATGCTTGAAGAAGGAAGATCACTTTTCAAATGAGGGCTTATTTTTCGGTAACTTTTGCACGAAATTTAGGGCAAAAAGTTGAAAACCAGAGGAGAAATAAACAGTGAACAAGCAGCGGCAGTGGTGTCCATTTATTTAATAACAATACAAAATCAAAATTACACCGGCTCACCTAAAAATGCCGCTTGGATTGAGCCATGCAGAGGCGACGAACCGGTAACAATGACAACAACATTAACGGAGACGACAACTCTTGAACCCTACATTCAATCGTTTCCGAATCAACAACAACATTTTATCAAAGACATTAATAATCAGCTTTTACAAGCTCCGTTGGATTCCTTGTCTTCTTCTTCTCCATCTCCAGCTTTTACAAACTGGGAAGATGTTATTAGAGATAATAGAGATTAATTTATTTTCATGTTTAGAATGAATGTTTACAACCCCTATATATACCTACTCTAGGAATAGTCTAGAACATTGATAAATACAAAACTAACTTCCTTAATTCTAGGCCTAAGAATAATCTAGAGATTACAAGAGATTATAATAAATATTTACAAGATATTTATTTATTCTTAACACGCCCCCGCAAGATGGACGATCCTTGGATAAGTCCAATCTTGGAGACTAATGAGAGAAAACGAGTACGATCTAACGGTTTGGTGTAGCACTTGTGATCACACCAGGTAGTGCACCAGAAAGTTCTGTGAGAAGATTTCGGACCCAAATAATTTTCAGCGGTACTGGTGTCAGCTACAGATTTGAACTCAGCTTCAGCTGAGGAGCGATCAAGTGCTCGTTGTTTTCTAGATGCCCAAGAGAGAAGGTTTCGGCCAAGGTAAACTAAATAGCCGGAGGTTGAGACATAATCATCCTTGTCACTAGCCCAATCCGCATCACAAAAGGCATGAAGAGAGGAAGGGCTGTCACGATAGAGTTGTAGTCCTAATTGCATCGTACCATGGAGGTAACGAATAATTCGTTTTAAGGCAATCCAATGAGTATCTCTAGGGTTTTGCAAGAATTGGGCAAGTTTATTGACCGGGAAAGCAATGTCCGGACGAGTGATGGAGAGATATTGAAGACCACCTACAATGGCTCTATAGTCGGTGGGGTTGGGTATAGGAGAGCCCGAGGAGTTTGTGAGAGGGGAGTAAGGAACCATTGGGGTGGGTAAGGGTTTGGACTCAATCATGTTGTGACGAGTGAGTAAATCATGTATGTACTTGGTTTGAGTGAGAAGGATTCCTTGGGCATTTGGTGCTACTTCAATACTTTGTAATGTACATTACAATGTTTCCATGATACAACTATCAATGACTCTGTTACTAGGTGGTGTATAAAATACAACAAAGGGGCAATATTCTCACTTCACTTGTCGCAGTTGATAACTAGTGACTTATAACTGATGGTGATGTCTTATTTTAAACTTGATCACTTGTCGGGAACTTGAAATTTTTGAAGCAAGTCAATCCTCCGTCCACCACAATGTTATGCCCCGTTACATACTTAGCTTCATCAGAAGCCAAGTACAAGGCAGCCTTTGCCACATCTATCTCCTCACACTTTGCCCCTTTCAACTCCCCCATCTCATAAACTATATTCTTAATCTGCTCTTCACTTGCACCCGCAAAAAACTGTCCGACTTGCTCCATAGCCATGGGCGTCGGAATAGGACTCGGGGAGATGCAATTGATACGAACACCTCGTTGACAAAGCTCACTAGCCACAGACTTGACAATGCCCGGTATAGCAAATTTTGAAATGGTATAAGGATGTGGGCCAAGCCCACCCATGAGCCCACTTACACTAGAAGTGCAGAGTATGGAGCCCGAGCCCATCGGGATCATGACCCGGCTTGCATGCTTAATACCCGCTACAATTCCCCGGACATTAATTTTCATGACCCGGTCGAATTCGTCGAGGTTAAGGTCGGAAATGCTTGGGGGAAGTGTCGGACCGGTAATTCCGGCGTTGTTGTACATAATGTCGAGCTTTCCGTAACGGGATACAGCTGTATCTACAGCTTGAGCTATTTGGGACTCGACGGCTACATCACATTGGACAAAGTGGGCCCCGGGGACTAATGGGCCGAGCTTGGTGTCAGTGTCGGCAATGATGACGTCTGCTCCGTGCCGGAGGAATTCTAATGCGGTGGCTTTACCGATCCCGCTGGCGCCTCCAGTTATTAAGGCAGTCTTGCCTTGAAGTCTTAAAGCGCTGTTGCAGCTGCTGGTACAGAAGGCAGCCATTTTACGACTCAAAGAGGAGCAATTCCTGGAGATTGTAGGTGTGAATGAAATTATTACCAGAATTAACTAATCCAATTCATAGAAATTATTATCAGAAGTTAATGAATAAAGATGAAGGAATGAGTAGATATATACATACATACCTAGAGGGCAGAAGCGTAAACATGATGGATGGATATGGATGGTTGTGTTGTTGTGTAGGTATAGAATTGAAAGGTAAATATAAAGTCACAAAAAAGTGTCACAAAATTGACTTACAAAATGATGCGTCATAATTTTATTGGTGTTTTTAATTAGAGTGTGCCGGGTCCACAATCGATGCAACCAATAAAATATCGCCACCTCATTTTGTATCCTTCATTTTGTGAAATCTTTTTTTGTGCCCTAATACCCAGAATTGAATTGAATTAGCAGTGCCGGTGATTAGGAAAATGAGTGAAAACGTAGAGATAGAGACAGAGATGGACATACACAACCCCGTGTTTAACGGAAGTTGCTTTTTTTTTTTTTTTTTGGCTCCAGAGGTACCCTTGCCTACACCTCATATTCCGTCTGTATTAGCCCACCTCAACAAAGTCGTTGCAGGAAACAAACAAGTTATAAAAAAAAAATTATTTTATATAGAGGTTAAAGCTTAAGATTTAGGGTTTAAGGTTTAGGGTTTAAAAGTTTAAAGTTTAAAGCTTAGGGTTTAAAAGTTTAAAGTTTAAAGTTTAAAGCTTAAGGTTTAAAGGGTTAAAAAATAAACTTTTTAAAACTGATGGGGGACTTAGTTTCCTCCAAAACCAACTCCATCATTAATGCATTTTTTTTTTCATTAGTACTCTTCCCCCATCATTAAATTAAATAGAGAAAGTCTTTTGGATGATGAGACGAATCTCGTTGAGAAAATAAATGTGCTTCTTCTGTCCCGTTTATTGAGGAATAACCAATTATTCTCTCAATGAGATTTGTTTCACGTATGAGACTGTCTCACACGAGTTTTTGTCCTAAATAAATATTTGAATTTCATTTAAAAAGACATTTGAAAAATCCTTACTATTTATAATGTTTTGTGGCAACGACTAATTTTTTTTTTTTGACGATGTCCACGCCATAAGGAGGCGAGGAGGGATCGAACCCTAGCGCTCACCGAGGGTGAGGCTTGGCTTTACCACTGGGCTACTCCTTTGGGGACGCAACGACTCATTTATAGTCATGTAATTTTTTATTTCCAGGCATTTAATTTTGCAAGTATAAAGATACTAACGGAAAAAAACAGTAAAAAACCATTTAGGAACAAAGTTATTTCTAAAAAATAAATTTATTTTAGGACAATTTTTTTTTCTAAAAATAACCATTTATTTAGGAATAGAGGGAATAATATTCAAATTATTCTTTTTTCATTTCAAAATATATATTACATGTTTAAGTAAGATAATAGTTTTTATTTGATTTTGTCCTTATTATTATACAAATAATGTAAAGAATAGTAAAATATTTTTAAAAAACGTTAACAAGTCGAATACGATATACTTATATATTATACAAGCTATGTAAAAAATAGTAATATATATATATATATATATATATTCCGTAAAAAAGGTTAACAAGTCAATGTGATATTTATATTTATTATGAGTAAATAATAAGAAAAGGAATTTCTTTCTTAAAAGAGTTGGTTTTGGGGGAAACAAGTTCCTCGTAAGTTATAAAATGTCATGTTTTTTAACCCCTTTTTAACCCTAAAAGGCCTAAACCCTAAACCTTAAACCCTACTCCCTCTGTCCCAGCTCACTTGAGACTTTTTGACCAAAACTGGTCAACTTAAGGTCGGTTTGACCAACACTTTATAGAAATATTTATGATCCGAACAAAAATTAAAAAAATGTAAAATGACCACCATTAAAACTCCTCTCAATAACAATTTTTAAAAAGTTTTTTGGAACATAAATATTTCTATAAAGTGTTGGTCAAACCGACCTTAAGTTGACCAGTTTTGGTCAAAAAGTCTCAAATGAGCTGGGACGGAGGGAGTAAACTCTAAACTTTAACCCCTATAAAAACAAGATTTTTTATAACTTATGGAGAAACTAGTTTCCCAAAATTTTCTCTCTTTTTTAAAGGGGTCAAGATTATTTGGTTACTGTTATTACATACTAGAATTTTAGAATGAAAGGGGTCAAAATATTTCCATAGTATATATTTTTACCAAGAATAAAAGAAGTCGAATTACAAAAATAACAATACTAATTTACTTTTTGAAAATTTAGAAGGACTGGACATTTTATTGAAAGTGAAGAAAATCATGTGTCCACCATCCAATGTATTGGCTGCGCCATTGGGAATTTGGGAGTAAGGGAGTACTTTTCTTCGTCTCAAGAAATATTAATTATATTTTTATTACAAAATATGTCTAATTCGTTATAGAAAATAATTTTTGTTATTATATAGATATATATAAAAAGAAAAAAAAACAATTTTTATAATTATTATCAGATTTGGGAGAGTAAATTAAGGATAAAGAATCGACAAAAACTTCCGTGCACACATGCCATACCCGTCTCATCCATGAGACGGGTTTTTTTGACCCGCCCTACCCGGCCCATTGAATCGGCTCCAGGATCCAGGGGTCGACCCTGCCACGTGGCAGCCTCTTATAGGCCTTTTTATTCTTTTCTTTTTTTAAAATTTTTATATTATTTTTTTTTTGATTTTTTTTTCGGTTTGTCAAAAGTAATAGTTACTATAACTTAATGTAATGACTGTATACATATAAAGTAACAGTTTGTATACATAAAAGTAACAATGTTTTTTTCTATGTTTTCTTCGTTTGCCAAAAGTAATACTTATTACAACTAAAATGTAACGAACGTGTTACTTATATGTAATAATGTTTATACATAATTGTAACACATATGTATAGAAAAAGTAATAATTCAACCATTTACATTTTTAGAGCTAAAAACAATTTATTAGTGTTACATGTAAAAGTATTACATTATCTATAGAAATATGTTATAATTTCTTTTATTATTAAAGTGTTACATTTACTTGTACAAACAATTACATTTATATATATGAGTTGTTACTTTTCAAATGTTACTTTCTTTCAAAAAATTAAATCAAAATACACAATATTTTACATTTTTGCAAAAGCATTATTACATTTCATTATAAATGGTAATTACATTTAGATATTGTTTAGGTTACATGTAATTATAGTTAGTATTACATTTGAAAAAATGGATAAAACAAGCTTTTGTGTTTGTAAAACAGGTGTTACGTTTACTTATGAACAATGTTACCTTATATGTATACAGTCATCACATTAAGTTATGGTAACTATTACTTTTGGTAAACGATGGAAAAGCCGAAAAAATAATATAAAAACTCAAAAAATAAAAATTGGGACCAATGGGAGGCTGCCACGTGACGGGTCATGCCCCATGGGTCATGGGTCGACCCGTCTCATACATGAGACATATCCCCTTGTTCTCATGGGAGACCACCTCTAAAGAATCACTAGTGTGTCGGCTTTTGTTTTATTTTGTTAAGACTAAAACTTCTATGTAACCGTCTCACGCCGTGAGACGGGCGCGTGAGACGGCCGCCCCCCTTTTCCCCTCTTTTTCAAAGTCCACGTGTGTTAAAAAAAAAAAAAAAACTTCCAATAATTTTAAAATGCTATATCTTGAGATTTTGAAGTCAAAAAAAATATTTAAAAATACCGTTGTGTTCGTCTCGACGAGACGAATAAAACTACATAGGTCATGATATGGTTTATTTTTTTTTTTTTTTAAATTTAACATACAAAACAAGTGAGCTACTCGTCATAATAAAATGTAACACTTTCTCACGAAGAAAGTAACAGTTTGGTTTTAAAAAAATAACACTTTATTGTAAGATGTAACAACAATTTCGCAAAATAATATAAATAGTTTTTTTATGAAAAAAAAATGTTACGTATGAGAAAAAAGTGTTACATTTCCTTATAAAAAGTGTTACATCTAGTATAAAAAGTGTTACTTCTGTTGGCGAGTAAAAAAAGGGCGGGTCAAAAAAAAAATGGCAGGCCAAAAAAAAAAAAAAAAATTGGCGGGAACGGTATCACAAGGTGAGACCGTCGCATGGTAGTCCAACCCTATTTTGTTTAACCGATTACTTTGGGTGATGCAATCCGGAAATTCAGGTACTTTACATATGATGAAAAAGGCTAAAAAAGTGAAGCATGCATATACTCCCTCCGTTTCATGTGAATTGAGAGAAAAAAAGAGCACAATAATTAAGAGAAAGTGTAGTGGAAAATGAAGAGATAGAATGAGTGGAGTAAATAGTAATGTTGGTTGGATAAAATGAGTGGTGGAAAATGAAGAGAGAGAAAGTGGGGTTAAATGGGTGGGGTTGAGTGAATATAAAATATTAAAAAGTTTGCCATTTTAAGCAATTTCAATAGAAGTGAAACGGACGAAAATAAAAATAAGTCTCAATTCAAATTCAAACGGGGAGGGAGTAGTATAGATATTGGCCGTGGCTAAAACCGGATGATGATGAAGCGTGAATGAATGAATTGATAATAATATTGATAAGATGGGGAGTGATAATAATAATAATATGACAATGACTTACGCCAACCCCACACACACTTTAAATTCAATGGCAATGAGTCAAGACTTATTACATCTTCTCAAGTCCCCTCCATTTGCTGTCCGATGTTTTTTTTTTTTTTTTTTTTTTTTAAAAAAAAAAAAAATTATATCATATCATTTAAGGTAATTGCCATCGTGTTACAAACTCTGATAAATTACATCTTCTCAATTGCCCTATCTTGCATGGTTAAATTTGAAATGAAGCTAGCTAGCATCCGTGCTGGAGGCATGCAGCGTGGGTTCGAAACTTTGTGGGAGCATCCGTGCTGAGCAACCGTAGGCACAACGGAGTTCTTTGGTGCCGAGCAATAGGTACAACGGAGTTCTCCGGGCTCTTTTCCGGGTCGGACCTTGTATTGTGTTACTAGTTGACATGTACTCTAAACCTAGCTATTGAGGCACATCCCGCGATTTGCCGGGTGGTAGGAAAGAGGGGCCGGAACTACCACCCCCAGGACTTAACCTGGGTATCAAAAAAAAAAAGAAATGTTTTGGAATGAGGATGTTCGCCTTTTGTAACACGTAGACCCACAATACGGACTAATATATGTTCCTACTCTTACCTGTAAGTAAGATCTATTCATAGTTGGTCAGTCCACCACGGTGTAAGTACCCGAATCTGAAATTGACCAATTTAAAAAAATTCTTAGCACTATTTAGGGATAAATTTATAGGCTGGGACCTCACTAAAATAAACCTAAAATTCCAGGACTGCTCTGGAATTAAACTTGGAAAAATCCAGAAGCTCGCCAGGCTGAGCCGTACGGATGGTTTGGACGCGGGGGAGCCCTAGCCGTACGGCTACTATGGGTACCCCCAGTCCTTATAAATTGAGATCCTTGCTGATCATTTCACGGGGGGAGAAAATTGTTTGAAAGAGCCAAAGCTCTGCAGAAATCATATCAGAATAGAGTGATCACCACATTTGAGTGAAAAAAGAGAAAGAAGATAGGTCCAAACCAAAATTGGTAAGGCCTCCTTCTCCCCATCTTCTCTTCATCTTCATATTACATCTTTTGCTTCTTGTTAAATAATATACAATTGGAACCAAGCCTTAAAATCCATGGTGCCCTTCATGTACTATGCATGATGATGGGTTACAAACCATATGATAGCCTAAGTCTTGTTATGATTTATGCATCTTTAATATATTGTCTTTACATTTATGCACCTTTACATTATGTCTTTAAATTTGTGTCATTTACTTTAAAGTCTTTGCATTTATGTTGAATAAATGAGGGAATGATCAAGTTTGGGTGATAAAGTTGCAATCTTTATCATCCAAACCATGAGTCAACCTAAAAAATATCACTTTGATAATAAAGATTCAATCTTTATCCATCAAAGGTTGATTTTCGGATGTCCCAATGCCCTTCCTTGGAAGAATCATCCATTTGGGTGTTAAAGTTTTCATTTTTAATCATCCAAATGGTGATCTTGGCTCAAAAGCCATGACCATCACCCTTTTCTCAATTATTCCCCAATGATTGCCTTGATCACACCCAAAATCCTTATTTTAGTGTCTAATCTAGTGATCAATGGCATAGGGATAATTTAATTAATGTTTTGTTGCAAGAAAATAACTGGAAATGATCAAACAGTCCAGTTTCTAGCAGAATGCTCTGTTTCTGCATGGAACTGGACTGATTCATGGGAATCTGTTAAAATTCCCAGGAAGACCCTTCATAGCCGTACAGCTACTTTGTCCAGGAGGCACATTTTCAATCTAGTCCCCTTTTAATCCAGAATGTTTACGAAATAACCCTTTCTGTCAAATATTTAACTGTTTTCTGTTAAAGTCAGTTTCTCCCATTTTCATGAACACACACACACACACACTTGCACAATTTTAACAAATTTTAGGGAGACTCAGTTTCTTCCGAGGCGCTTTGGGTGAACTACCGGTTGAGTTCTTCCCAAAGCGTAACCTGACCTCCGAATCCTTTGTCTCTAACCATTTTTCGTTAAGTTTGGGTTTAAAATTAAACTAACGTGGCGACTCCATTGAACGTTGATAAGATCCCGTGTTTGATTCTCGAGGGAACCGTTCGTTTTTTCCGCGGGTATCTCACAGTGTCGACTCCGCTGGGGAATGGTTTGTTCTCGGAGTTCTTTTTAGAAGACTCGGGGGCATTCTTGTGTGGGTCAAACTCACGTCCCCGTTTGTTGACTTTGTGCATATTTTGTGTGTGTTTTATGTTTATGTTTTGGTTTTTGAGAATGAAACTGTTCTGAAAATGCAATAAACTGGGGCTTGATGATCTGAAGTTGAAAATCTGCAAAAAATAATGGAACTACATCCCTAGCCGTACGCTGGTTTTGCCGGGCCCACAGAATATTTCAAGTTAATAGTTTTGTGCAGGGCAGAAACATTCTGATGGTCCACTTGCTTTTTCTTGTCCAGGTTCTAATTTACATCCTTGTGTGTGCACATTTGCCTCTGTTTTCTTAGCCAAAAAGGGATTTTCAAAGCTTGGTAATGCACAAATTTTTTGGACATAAAATTGGGTTTTTAAAGCCTCATTGTGCCTTACCCCTTTATAAAAATTTTGGCGCCTCAAATTCTTTTGTTGTGCACGACCTTTTTGTACAAATGGCTTTCAAAAGGTTGTTGTTCTTGTTGTAAAGTTCTGGTTTCAAAAACCTTTGGTTGTGCACGACCTTTTGGTACAAAATTTTGATTATTGCTTGTTCATAGCTTTGCTTGATTACTTGTGCAAATTACTTGTTTAAATTGTTTGTCCATGTCTTGTATATGCTCTTGTACATTGCTCACGATATTAAAATTGTCGCGCCCCAACCCGTGGTCCTACTTGGCCTCACGTTCAGGACACGCACGGAAGACGTCATAAAACACTTTTAGAATTTTTTTTCGAAATATACTTTCATAAAAGTTTCATATCACAAACTCATTAAGTTGAAAACTTTCATTTCAACAAACCACCAACTTTCACAAACGAAAGTACTTAGCCCCAAGGTCTTACACACCTTTAATTACAATTTACAAATCACCAACACTTTATCAAATATAGGTGATACAAAGATGAAGTCTCGGGTACTCTACCCCAAAGGTTATACATTTACATAATATAGCCTTTACAAACACTTGTCCCAAAAACTCTTACCAAAACCACCACGACGTCCTCCCTTGTGTAAGTGACCTATCCCCTTGGCTCGCCTTTATCTAATGAAAACAAATTTGAAAGGAACGGGGTGAGAATAAATCTCAGTAAGCTACTAAAATGCAACTACGTTACATGATGAAATGATACTCATAATTGAACAATATCAATAAGCATTCACATATCACATAACATGAGAGACAAAGCCAACTCATCATACCACACATAAGGCGGAAATAAACACTCATAGGTAGATACTGAGCCAAGGTTCTCGAATCAAACATAGAACCATCTGAGAGGTATCAACTGAGCAGCACCAAAGGGCTGAAACCGGTTCCGGAACCAAACAATAACAACAACAACAACGGGGGGAAAATGACACAAAGTCATAACCCAAACGGTGACTAAACTCACACAAAGGAGAGCTAGCCCAAACCCAATCCGTAGCCTAAGGAAAGGGGTAAAAAAATGGGATACCAATGGTAGAAGCCTTACAATGAACTTGGCTCGTGTGCCATTATAATCCCTACCACTGCCCGATATCACAACAAGAAGTACCAGCTGGACTTTACACGAGAGCATAGTAATAAATACTTGCTTTAAACAACAACCGGGGCATGATTCCAAAGTAGGGAACCACACAAAGTTCATCACAAAGATGCAACACATTACTCATAAAGAGTTCACAACACAATCCTTTACCATTGACATAAAGTCACAACCCAATCTTTTATTAATGACATTAAGTCACAACTCAATCTTTTATTAATGACATTAAGTCACATCACAAGCTTGCACCCATTCACAATTAATCCAAAACACATCAAAAGATGTTTCACAATTTTTTAATAATACTTAGTCACATTCCATAACACAATTGTTCACAAAGGAACCATTTTAAATACACTAAGGTGTTCCATAATGACCCTCTAGGTACTTTAGGATATCACCTAAGACCTAGACCAAGATTGAACTCTAAATCACTTGAATTGGAACAACTCAACTTTTTCAGCAATTATGGGCGGTCGCCCAAAATACTCTGTCCCAGACCAAAACCTTTCAGTTGTTTTGGGCGGTCGCCGGCTCCATTATGGGCGGTCGCCCACAAGCCTGAACTCAGAATTCTCAATTTTTTCTGTAAGCCAAATTCATCCGTCCCAAGAGTAGGAGTATAACTTACTAACACTTGTACTATTACCAGGAGTGCAACAACCATCCAAAAATATTACTTTCAATTTAACTCTTTTTTACTACACAGAAGGTGAATACTCCCTTTTGTCCCAAAATTACAAGTATCACAAAAATCATTCAAATCACAAAAATAACAATCACAAGTATCAAGTATAACATATATGACCATTTTAACATTTAAAGGGAAATTAGTAACTTACCTATTCCGGGAAAAAGTATCGTAGAAATATGTTTTGTTCGGGTAGAAATGATCTATTCAACGCCCTGATCATTTTTATATAATTAGATTTTAAAACGGAGTAGTAAATAAAAAGAAATAAATTAAATTAGGATGAACTTACCTTTTTTTCAATCCCTAGGAAGAAACGAGAGAGAAGATGTTGCTGTAAGTTTGTACACAGAGGGAGGGATAAGCATAAGTTTATAAAAGATCTTTACCCATTTTCCACTTTGGTCCTTCAACTTTCATTTCTAACAATTAACCCCTAAACTTATAATTCCACTAAGGACCCTAAGGTTTCAATTTAATCATTTAACTCCCTTAACCATTATTACTATTAACCAATTAAATAACACAATTAATCAAACAATATGTGCAAGTCATAAAATATGATGCAACACATAAAATGCACACATAAGTTCAATTTAAAATCCCCAAAATATAAAATAAATAGGGACGGGTTTTTGGGGTCGTTACAAAAACGGACAGAAAATTCCTATTTTTGACTCAAAAGGGAACATAGAAGGCTTCACACAACGCGCACTTGACCTTGTGCATGTTCCAAAAACCCTTTAAACCCGGAATGGATGCCACGATGCAGCTTGATTGGTGCTCTTGTGCCCTTCTCGCGCACACGGGTCCATTCCACCTCCCCTTCCTAGCCGAGTCAACCACACTTGTCCGTGACACACAAATACCGTGACCATGGTTGGTTTTTGGTCTAGCTCACGTCATCACGTCCCTAAATATGTGTCCAAACGCTAATTATGGCCAAGTTAACGCCCGAGTCACGACTCCTTGTAAGAGCAAGTGTGACCAAGGTCATCTTTGACCCGGTCCTTGACTTATGCGTTAATTCCAACCATAATTAACCAAAGTCATGTATTAAGGATAGGTTGACACCGCGTCATAAGCTCTAATGCTTGACCCATCCTAACCATCTTTAATCCCAAGGCTAAGGACTGAGATCCCTCATTAAAATGAGGTCATGCTTTAATTTCGTTAAAGTATTAAGTTAATCTTAACCTTAGCCGGGGCTTAATTATGATAAGAATGGCCCGTGCATTGGAACTTTGTAACGCGCTAGACTTTAGGTTTGGTTTCTTTCGGTCGGTGGATGCTGCGTGCCCTATAGGACCCTCGCTCGGGATAATCCATCCTTGGGAGCGTGCAATACAGGTGAAAAATGAGGGGTCTATAGGCGTAGTGATGGCCTCCACTGATCCAGGATTTAGATTAGTTGCGAAAAAGAAGAGAAATATTTTCCAACCAATTAGGAATAAAATACGTTTTAAGTAAACAGGAACAAAAATATATGATAAATAAGGACAATAAGTTTTCATGTTGCATAAGCCTAAGCCTTTTCCCAAACACTAGCCCAAGTTGATGCCCAAGTCTGAAATGAACCTCCCTCTCCTCCGAAGCTCGTAAGAAGTGGGTCAGAGTTCCGGGTCGTCATCTGGTTAGTGCCGAGTCTGACAGTTCATCAGCAGCTTCACTCAGACTTCTCCGAATGACTAGTCCGGCAGGAAGTAGTAATGGGGGTGACAACACAGTTGATCCTAATGGGCTCACCAGGGAAGATATAGTACAAGCTCTAGAGGCCGCCAAGGCCAGGGAAGAAAGTGTCAGAAAACATCAGGAAGATATGCAGAATAGGGTTGTGGAAGCCATGAGACAGAGAGGGATAGCTGTCGTATTTGAGAATGATGGAGGTTTTGTGGAAACCACAGAGGAAGAAGAGGTTGAAAATGTACAACATCGGGGTTATAACCGAGTTCCTCCTCCCCAAACTTACCCTAATGTGGCGACCTCATGTCCCGCGTTCCAAACCACCATTCACCAAAGTGTGCCCACCGCCCAGATTCCTCTTATGCCGCCGGAAGGATTTCCTATGTGCCCGCCCGGATTCAACCCATATGGTCCGATCCCAACAAGTAGATCACCTTTAGCCCCGGCCACCACCGGGTTACCACCTCCGGCCTTGCCAACCTCCTCCCAAGGGGTGCTATACCCATTTCACTACCCGGTAGCACAGACCCTTGAAGCCACCCCATCATACAACCCAGCAAGTAATCTGGGATATGGGTATGTATACACTCATGCTCCACCTTAAAGCCTCCCCCAGGTAATACCATCCACCACCGTGCCACCGACCGTAATGCCAGTAACAACCTAAACCATGGGGTCCATCAACTCTAGCCCGCATGTGGACCCTCAAATAGGATGGTTGGTGGAGAAGTTAAAACAAATGGAAGAAAGGTTTGAAGGGATGAACGAGAAGAAGTCCACCTTGGGAATCACCGATCCCGATAAAATTGTTCCCCTCCCTCACAGATTTAAAATGCCAGAGATTGATAAGTTTGATGGAACTGCTTGCCCCCAGACTCATCTCAATGCCTACACCTTAGCAATGAGGGCGAAGGGTTGTACCGTGCAACAAATGGCCGATCACTTTCAACTATCTTTGAGAGGAAATGCACTCAAATGGTTCTTTAACCTAAAGGACGAATATCGGGTCACATGGGACAGGATCAAAGAAGCATTCCTCACCAAATACTGGTCTAACTTGGAATGGGAAACCAATCGCACTGACTTGCAAGGCACCTTGTAAAGGAACGACGAACCAATCGGTGAATTCTATAAGAGATGGAATTACAAGCTTGGAGAAATTTCCAATCCGCCCACTGAGGATGAACAACTAGATATTTTGTAGTCATGCCTAAAACCTCAATTGCGAGCTTTGATCAGTCACCATTTTTACCCCAATCTCTGGGCTATGGTAACTGCAGGGTCCAAGTTTGAAAAAACTCTTAGCGAGCAGTCCTCCACCCAAGGTAGTGGTAATTCCTACAGATATCGCCCTGAAATGACCGGAAAAGGGAAAGAAACCCCAGGGGCAGTTAACAACATCCAAGGGGAAAACCTGGGACAAGCTCTACAAAGGGCCGGAAACTCGGAGAGACGTCCGTATGTGAGGTTTGAAGATTTCGGGATGCCTATAAGCAAGGTATTTGAGGGGATAGTCAAGCAAGGCCTTGTAAAGCCTTTAGTTAACTACCAACCCAGGAATCCTGAGAAACACCTCGATAAAAGTAGGAGGTGTTCCTTTCATAATTATCACGGACACAACACCGATGAATATTCCGTGGTAAAGCGTATCATCCTTGACTTGATTGACAAGGGGAAGCTTGAGCACCCTCGTGGTCCAAATATAGTCAATAACCCCTTCCCCGACAACAGTGCCATCAACATGATTGAGTTCGGGCAAAACAGCTTGAACATGATTGAGCTTGGGGCACCAGCACCAGTAACCTTCTTGGAATTTAATACCCCACTGATGGAAATCGGGGAGAGATGGAAAGATATCTTGTGGGCATGTGTACAAAAGGGAGAGATGAAATGCCCCCAGATTGTATGATGGCCAACGTAATAAGTGCAAGGGTCCCGCACCAGAATGCCAACAACTTGGTCGTGATTAAACTCACTGAGCACAGTCTAACCTACGAAGAATGCATGGAGGAAATGAGAAGGGCCATTAAGAATGAGGTGGAAGGCCAAATCCCCGGTACAAATGAGTGTTGTCCTCCTCACAACGATCATTTCCATGTCATAGAACCATGTAGCTCGTCAACCGGCAAAATATTGGTTGAAAGGGTATGTCCCTGCAATGAGGAAAATGTGTCTAAATTGGCAAGAAGCCCAGAAATCTCCAATTATGAGGAGCACCTCACCCAAATGAGAGGGGTGATCCGCTCCATGTCTCGCGAAGAGTGCCGGCTCCTCTGTGAAAGTGATGATGATGAGGTATCTTCCTATGTGCCTCCCCGTATCCCGTCCCAAAGTGAAGAGGAGGGCTTTCCGGCTTTAGATGATTTCTTATCCTTGCCGTCACTCTCGCCACCACCTCAGTTCGGCGATGATGGGTGTTTTTCATATATATGTTTAGGACTTAGAATTGCTTAATCCCAATCATAGTTAACACTTAGGATCCCCCAATTTTATTATAACCTTTATAAGGTACCATTAGGATTTTTTGTGACCAGCACAGGTGTATAACAACTTTTCAATCAAGACAAACCAGCTACAGGAAGCAAATCAGCAGACCATCACTCAAGTTGCCGATCAACTTACTACTCATGTTGCCGATCGGCAAAGACAGTCTGTACTGGTAGTCAGGTTACATCGCTCTACCTTAAAGTCAACCTTACTGATTGTCTTTATCCTTTCGTACTGTCTTATCCAATAGTAGTTTATCTGCTCTATTATGATTACTGCGCCGTCTGACACATAGCTATTTTTAGCTCTACTCTGTCTCTACTTGCTTTTGCAGGTAACCGGTTGAGACAGAGGGGTCTTTACCCATCAGACTTTTCCAAGCATGCGTGTACTCCATATCTTTGCCATTAGTGCTGAAGATACCGCATTTAATTCTCCTCAACTACCCAGCTGGAAATTTAAATTGCAAGCCTTCTTTCACAAGACTCAAGTCATTAACTTCTCTTATAAATAGAGGACTTAGAGCATTGAAGAGGGTTGGTGATTTCAGTGCATTGAAGAGAATTGATTGTTTAGAGCATTCATTGAAACTCAAACATTCCTTGTCCCAGAAATCATTAGACACTTGTTAGGACATACACTTGTGCACAAACTCACTAACATTGTCAGTATTCCTGAACTAGATTATTTTAATGAATACGTTGCTTGAGTTATTCACACACCCACCTGAGTGAGATAAGTTCTCTTGGACTTGCCGCTCAAAAACACTTGGTCAGATTTGGACTACGATCCATTAGTGATCTCTAGAATTTAGTCTTTGTATCCGGCAAAGCCGCTCTTGTAATAGACTAGGGATATTTAATAGTGCTTTTAACCCAAATCCAAGTTCTGACCAAACTTGGTAGAGGACGTAGCAGTATTTACACTGTGAACCTCTCCAAATCATTGTGTCCCTTGTTACTTATTTTGTCCTTACCGGTTGGAACTTTATGACCGGCAGATCTTACTTGTTCTTACTGATTCATTGTAATTTATATTTACCAATCTCGTGAAACTATATTGAACTTTGTAAAATCACTTTGTGTTAAACCAAGCTCTCAAAACCGTTTTATAAACTATTTTGTGTGAGTTAAAACTAAGTCATATCTTCTTCGTTGCGCTTACTGATAATAGTTTGCAATCTGATAAGTGACTTTGCTTTTATAAAGTGTTATTATTCAAAAGTTTTAAAAAGGCTATTCACCCCCCCCTAACCTGTTTTCCTACCAAATGGGCCTAACAATTGGTATCAGAGCTTGGAATTTTGAAAGAAATTTACAAGCTTTGCAGCTTGTTTGCCGATACCATGGCAGAAAAAATCATGCAGTCATTCAACATCACTACCATTCCGTTGTTGAATGTCAATGAGTTTGGTGTCTGGAAATCTCGTATGATAAAGTATATGAACTCAATCGATGACCGGTTGATGAAGGTCATATAAGGTGGTCCAATCATTCCCTTGAAAGTCTCAACCATCTATAGACCTATTCCCTCCACTCTGCTGACACAACATACTGATCGTGACACTGAACAAGAAACCCATGTTCAGATTGAAGAAACTTTGGTTGAGAAACCAAGAGAGGAATGGACTGAGGACGACAAACTTTCAGCCGCCCTAGATAGAAAAGCATGCCACATTATCTCCTGTGGTTTGGATGACAAGCAATACAAACTCATTGACTTGTGCTCCACGGCTCAAGAATGCTAGAACAAGCTCCTTGCTTACTTTGAAGGTGATGAGCAGGTGAAGGACAACAGACTCTACGATTGCATTGCTGAGTTTGAATCCTTCAAGAAACAAGATGGTGAATCACTCAGGAGTGCCTACGATAGATTCTGCAAGGTAAGTAATTTATGTGCTTCATTAGGTAAGGTTTATACCATGAAAGACCTAAATATTCGTTTTCTAAGTTATTTGGGAAATGAGTATCATACCAAGGTCACTGCTGTTAAAGAAGTGAGAGACTTAAACAAGACTTCTATTCAGAATCTTGTGTCTAGTCTATTTCTGTTTGAGAGAGAACTGCAAAAACTTAACGTTCTCGATAAAAAATTCAAAAACTTGTCTCTATCAGCTCAGTCACAGATATCCTTCCCTTCAAACAAATTCCCTCCTATAGATCCCCATCCGACACCCTGCTATTCCAAAACCCCAGAAACAACCTCAGAACAACCTATGGAAGAAGACGAATTTGCCGCCTTCGCTAGGAACTACAAAAGGTCTAAAGACTTCAAAAGAATGCAGAAAGGAAGCTACCAGCAACCAAAACCATTCACACCATCATTTCAAAAACCAGCAAGTTACAACAAACCCTCAACGAGTGCTACCGACGGAAAGAACAACAAAGGTGATCTTGTCTGCTTTAACTGCAGAAAACCTGGTCATTTTGATTCCAAATGTCCTCAACCAAAATATGAGTATGTGAGGAAATCATTTACCAAGAGACATCCTAAGTCTCGAAGCTTTGTTGCCGATGAAAGCACAGAAAAGGCCTTGCCGGTTTGGTGTGAAACTGACTCAGACGAAGATGCCGATGAAGACGAAGATGCCGATGTAAGTTTTGTTGCCCTAGACTTGGAAGATGCCGATACATCCTCATTACTGACTCCAGTCTATCGAGATCCATCTCCTCCAAGAACTCCAGTCAGAGAAGAAGCTACTGGAAGACCTCAACCACACTTCAAAGAAATTAGCGTCAAAGCAGAAAACCCAAATGGATACAAAGTTCATCAAGTTGGAACCTCACTCTATGGGAAGTATAACTCCTCTCAATTCACTGTCACCAAACCTAAATCCTTACCGATGACCAGAAAATTCTCATTCACTGAACATCCAAGCATTGCCAAAATCTTATCTAAACCCATCTCTTCTCTACCTGACTTCTCTCCCAAACCTATTCCATCTACCACCAAAATTTTAGCAGATCCTTTTCCTGAAATATCTAAAGATGAAATGGTAGAGACAATAGATGAACTTTTTATTGATCATGAGAAGCTGAGTAGCATTCATAAAGTGATGGCTGCTGATTTCAATAGAATTTCTGCAGAGAATGACTTGCTTATGTCTGAACTTAAAGTTCTCAAAGGACATGAGCTTGAGTCTGTTCTTCTAAAGAAAAATAACCTAGATCTCAAAAGTCAAGTGGCAGTATTGATAGCTCAGATTGAAGACCTTGTGAAAAGAAACAATCATCTCTCAAGGATTGTTGATTCTTACACAAAATCTAGAGTTACTGTTGAAACAATCCTACAGACCCAAATGTCATATAAGGACCAATCTGGGTTAGGATTCGATTCCAGCAGTAGTAGCTCTACTGAAACTTGTTCGACCAAGAAAAAGGGTGAGAAAGTTGAATATAGTTCTGTTAACCCAGCACATGTGGATGCCAAGCCAGTATATAGTGCTGTTGCTATGAAGTATCCTAAGAACCAGAACAAAAGGAAAGATAAGCACAAACACAGTAATGTTAAGGTTGCTGACACTGAGTTTGCCGATAACGGTATTCTTGGTGAATACATCAGCAGAGCAAGTGCTGCCGGTCTAACCAGCTCTGCTGCCGATGGACAAGTACCTAAAAAGGTAACTACCAAAGGTAAACAGAATGGGAAGAAAGGAAACACTAGCACCTTCAAACCTACTAAATTTGTGCCTGCTCAATCCTCTAGTTCTGCCGATGCACTGACTAAACAGAATGATGTTCTACCGACTCCATAGTCTATCAGTCAAGTGAGATGTTCTAATTGTTCTGATTATGGTCACAAGGCTCATGAATTCCTCTTGAAGCACCTATCTGGACCCACTGAGGTTGCATCCTCTAGTGGTGGCCAAAGAGGAACTAACCCTCGGACCCAAGAATAAGGGGGACCATAAGCATACTGTTTTATTTTAGGAATGCTTCATGGCCTCAACAGGTGCAAGCAAGGATTTGTGGATTCTAGATAGTGGCTGCTCAAGGCACATGACAGGATTTGCAGATCTACTTGCCGATATTTCAGAAGCATCAGATCCCCCAGTAGTTTTCGGTGATAATGCCAAAGGAAAAATCATTGGTATTGGTACCATCAAGAGAGGTGCAGTTACTGTACAGAAGGTCTCTCTTATAGATGGTCTGAAACACAACCTTCTATCAATATCACAATTCTGTGATAAAGGAATGCAATGTATATTTACTACTTCCATTTGCTATGTGAAAGACATTGCCTCCAGCAAAACTCTTCTCACTGCCAAATGCAAAGGTAACATTTATGCAGTAGACTTAAGTGCTATTACTGGTGTTTCTAATGTTTGTTTTGTAGCTTAGAACATAAGTGAGAACTCATGGCTATGGCACAAGAGACTCAGTCACTTGAACTTCAAATATCTATCTAAGCTTGCCGGTTCAAATCTAGTTACCGGTCTGCCTCAAGTGTCTGCTGATCAAGCAAAGAAGTGCAAGGCTTGCCAGCTTGGAAAACAACACAAGTCATCCTTCCAAAGCAAGCCCTGCATGTCAACTTCTAAGTGCCTCCAACTGCTACATATGGATCTATTTGGCCCCACAACTACAGCAAGTATTGGGGGAAGTAGATACACCTTGCTCGTAGTAGATGATTTCTCTAGATATACTTGGGTGGAAACCTTCAGTCACAAGGATGACACTTATGCCATTGCTACCAAGTTATTCAGATTGCTACAAACCCAGAAAGAAAGCGATATCATCAGTATGAGATCAGACAACGGCACTGAATTCAAGAATAATGGTATTGCTCAGTACTGTGATGATCATGGTATAGACCACAACTTCTCAGCTGCCGGTACACCACAACAAAATGGTGTCGTTGAGAGAAATAACAGAACTCTAATAGAAGCTGGTAAAACCATGATTGCTGAAGCAAGGCTGCCGAAATACTTTTGGGCTGAAGCCATCAATACCACCTGCTTCACTCAGAACAGATCTCTAATCAACAAATTCCATAACAAGACTCCTTATGAACTCTGGAGAGGCAGAATTCCCAACATTGGCTTCTTCAAAATATTTGGCTGCAAATGTTACGTGCTCTACAACGGTAAGGAGCACAGAGGTAAATTTGATGAGAAAGCTGATGAAAGAATCTTTGTTGGTTACGCTAAACACAGTAAGGCCTTTCGAGTTTTCAATAAGAAACTTTTGAAAATTGTTGAATCTGTTCATGTAACATTTGATGAATTTGATTTGTTAGAGTCTGACAAGGCTCCAAATAGTACTAATACTTCTAGTGCTCATGAGACAGGTGAATCCAGTAATTCTAAACCTGCAGGTCAAGTACCAGCTGCTGATCCCGTCATCTCAGTAATAGAACCAGCAGATAATCAATATTTCCCATCATCAGCAGAACATGATCATACTGATAACTTTCATAATCCTTATGCCGATACAAACTCTGCTGATCATCCTGAAGACAGATCTAGCCCTCAACCTATTTCTGTTATAAGACCTATCCCTTCAATTTCTTATCTACCTCTCACTCAGAACTCCTCTTCTCTTCCACCATCTGCTGATTATGATCCTCCTCTAGAATCTTTATAACAAGAATCAGTAAGACACGATGTGCCGAGAGAAGTTAGAGCAGTTCGTGATCATCCATTAGAAAATGTGATTGGTGATGTCTTTGGTCCAAGATTAACAAGGAACCTTAGCAAGGCATTTGATGAAAGTCTCTTCTCATCTGCTATGGTTTCCAACATAAAACCAAAAAAGACTGAAGAAGCTCTTGCCGATCCTGGTTAGGTTGAAGCCATGCAAGAGGAACTGAATCAGTTTGAAAGATGCAATGTATGGGAACTTGTGCCAAGACCAAATTCTCAACAAGTTATTGGTACAAAGTGGGTCTACAGGAATAAGTTGGATGAAGCTGGGAATATCAAAATAAACAAAGCAAGGTTAGTTGCAAAAGGCTACCGACAAGAAGAAAGGATTGACTATGACGAGACATTTGCTCCTGTTGCAAGATTGGAAGCTATAAGACTTTTCTTAGCATATGCTGCCTTCAAAGAATTCAAACTATATCAAATGGACGTGAAAAGTGCCTTCTTGAATGGAGAACTCCAAGAACTCGATTATGTTGAACAACCACCTGGTTTTGAGGACTCTAAGAAGCCTGATCATGTCTACCGATTGAAGAAAGCTCTCTATGGCCTAAAGAAAGCTCCAAGGGCATGGTATGAAACCCTTTCTAAGTTTTTACTTAGCGATGGCTTAGGTTTCACTCGAGGTAAAATCGATACTACTTTGTTTGTTGCCAAGCATAAGGGTCATTAATTGTTTGTTCAAATATATGTCGATGATATTATTTTTGGTTCTACTAACGAATCACTTTGCAAGAGATTTGAGAAGCTAATGAAGAGCAAGTTCGAGATGAGCATGATGGGTGAACTAACATATTTCCTTGGACTTCAAGTCAAGCAAACCAATGAGGGAATATTCATCAGTCAAGCCAAGTATGCAAAGGAATTAATCAAGAAGTTTGGCTTTGACTCAGCTCATTCTCAAAGCACACCGATGGGCATTAACATTCATTTAGATAAGGATGAGTCTGGTAAGAAGGTAGATATGACTGTCTACCGAGGTATGATTGATTACAATGGTTAAAACTGTGCTGACTTTGCTACTTGTATTAGTCTGCCGATCAAATCAGCAAAGCAACTATATCTTGCCGACGAACAATATGCCGACAATATCTTGCCGATTAACATCTTTACAAATTATGTCTTGCCGATATGAAACAAAAAAAAATATTCAAAATTCAAATTCATCGGTAGATCTCATTCTAACGGATAAGGATTCTCTGACACATGACGTAAGCAATGTCAAATCAAAGGTACAATCGGTCACACCACCTCTCTGACACGTGTGTGCACCGCCTTACCCAAATCGTGTCAAAGATTTATCCCAAAACCTTGTGATAAATCAGAAAGGTAATTCTTATATTTACAATATTATTGTTGCCATTTTTACCCTTTCTCTCTCCTAAGTTTAACCTTTTAATTTCAACCTCCGGTTCGTGCATTTAATGCATTGTGTGCGCACGTTCTCCGAGTTATTCGCTACAGTTAAACTCCTCATTATTTCTCTTCTCCCCATGCAAACCCTTCTTATTCTGTCTCTCTTCCATAACATATAAAAGCTTCACTTAAACCTCTTCTTATTCTTTTCGCTCTTCACTCACCTGAACTCTCCTTGTTGCTTGTGTTCATCATCATCATCTTCTACCAGTCTACAAAGATCTTACTCTAATCTATGGTAACCATTTGATGATTTACATTTGTTACTCAACATTTAGTTTGAACTAATTGATTTCTAACTTGTGAGATTTCTTGAGTGATTTTGCAGATAAGGTCGAGCAACGAAAAGGATATCTATGGAGGCTATGTTGACTCCACATTCTTCGACGACACTCTTGACGGTGATTTCTTGAGAAATCTATTGATTGGTTCTCTCCTGGACTCTTTCATCACTCCAACTGGTGTTGAGTTCATATTTTTGGGTCAAGTCCAAGAGTTTTTCTCCAACGCCTCAGTTATCTCTGCCCCAAATGATCCATCTACCATCGTCTCCATCAATTATACTGTCGCTGGCATCCCGATCTCTATCACTCCATCCTCTATTTCTGATGCTTTCCCTCTCCTTGGAAGTGAAGGTGTAACTAGTCTAGCTGATGATAAGTACTTGGACAAGGTATGGACCCTTATGAGGGGAGCCGGTCCTAGACTTAGTGGAGATAATCATCTGAAATCTCATTATAGAAGGAGATATTTTTCTCTTGCTGAAATCGTGGATAGATGTTTGGTTTGTAGATCTGGATCCCACAGCCATGTAACTGATATTCAGTTTGAGGCAATGGCAGCCATTGTATTACAAGAAGAATTCAAATGGTGTGCCTACCTATTTAAAGTCATTGAAATTGCTGCTGTTAAGTGGAAAGAAGACAGAAGAAAGAACAAGGCTCACCCTGGTAAGGGTTGTCACTAGATGCTGATAAGCACAATCTTAAGGAACAATTAAGAGATTGTCAGAGCTTCCCCAGCACCTCCAAGTTTTGACTTTGACAAACTGAAATCTTTCAAGCTTACTGATTGGAATAGAATCTCCAAAAAGGCTTCTACCAGCACAGTAGTTGTTCAAGCTGCTGGTTCTCCAAAGAAGAAAAAGGCAAAGAAAGTTGTTAAGGTTGCCACTGTTGCTCCTACCGATGTCGCTACTCCTGCACCATGTACTGACAGGATTCTTGTTGACTCAACTCCTGCTGCTCCTAGAAAAAGGAAGTTAGTCAAGGCTGCTGATAAAGTACAAACCAAAAAGTCAAAAGTCATATCTGCCGGTGAACCATCTGCCGTTCCAAAGCCAAAACCTGCTGATCAAGTTCAGTCTGTGACAATTCCAAGTGCTGATCCTAGAGCCAAAATGATAAGATTTGCTCCATCTCTTCTCTCTGGTATTTCACTGACTTCTCCTATAATTAAGGCTGAAGTAGAAGACATTGCTGATCTGGATGAAGATCCTATTGCTGATGTACTAAAGAAGTCTGCTGTTGTAAGAAAATGCCGACCAGTAAGAAACCCCACTTTCCATTCTTTCTATTGCAACCATTGGTCCTTCACTAATAAGGTCCTTCCAAAGAATTGGGTGTTTCCCATTGATCATCTCCATCCCTTTATTCGCCGACTGCTCCGGTTTTATGAGGAAATAAAGGAATTAGTTCCTCCTGGGAATCGAGCTAATTATGTGGATATTACTAGCTTGATCCGGCTCACTGATATATTCAAAGAGAAGTTTGTCCCTCTTCAAAAATTTCAAAGGTTATCAGAAGCTGAGCTCAGGTTAAACTTTGGGCGTTACTTTGATCTGCTGCCGACTCCGTGGAATCAAGTCTACCTCTTCCAAGATAGATTTAGACAAGACTTGATGGTCTAAAGTGTATGGGTCTCCTATGCTGAGGTATACAACCAGCAGTCAAACTTCCTTGAATCTGATCCCTACCAATTAGGAAGACCAGAAGATAATGATGACTTACTTGTCTACAACGATAGTGAGACCATCTCCACTGGTCATCTTACTGATCAATTCTTGAAGAAAGTAAAGACTATCACCATTGATCTGATAAGGGAATCTGAAGCTTTTCTCTCCCATCGTGCGGCCGAGCAACCAGCAATTATTCCAACTCCAACTCCAAGCAGCTCAGTAGATATTTCTGACTTCGTCTGTGCTCACAAATCTGCTGGTGACACTCTCACTTCTTCAGATTCAATTGGTGAGTATGACAAGATGCCAATTAGCATTGTCTACAAGAAGCCCTCAGTTCCTTCCTCTACTATATCATCTGTTGAAGCATTTGCTGACTCCGTACTAGCTAGTGATGGCTCTGAGCGTGGCTCTGCTGATAAATCTGTTGAACAGATTTTTGAGAAAACTTCAGACACTCAACCTGCTAATGGAACCAGTACTGCTGATGAAGTTGTTGAGGAAACTATGGAAACTCAACCTCTGATTGCAGAAAGTTTAAAAGAAGACCAGCTTGCATCACTTGAGCAAACTACTGACACTCAAGTTGTTGATGAAGTTTCCGTTGAAGAGTTACCGATTTCAGGAGGAGCTTGTGCCTATGAAGAAGATGCAGCTGCTGATATAGACCTTGCTGATGAGCCAACTGCTGGCACTCAGATTATTCTTGCTTCTGCTGATGAAGTCTCTGAGAAAACTTTAGATACTCAGATTGTTCAATTTCTTATCTCATCTATTGATGTGATTCTGGTTGAGTCTACGGGTTTGAGAGAGGTTGTTGAGTTGGGAGGAGGAGCTGCTGACAAGACTACTGCCATTGATGCAATGATTGCTGCTGATCTACAGTTTGAGGAACTTCAGGGTGCTTTATTTGCTCCTGAGGAACCCCTTCTTCTCCCTGCTCCTGAGGTACAACCAGGTGTTGCTGTTGAAGTGCACACAGTTGCTGATAGTGTTGCTGCTGCTGATGAGGAAAGCTCAGATGAGATAGATCCTGCTGACTATGTGGAGTTGCCGGTCCTTATGGAGGAGGCTGAAAGAGATTCTGCTCCACCTCCTGAGTACAACTGTGAAATACACGCCAAGGAGATGATGAGTTCTTTCTGGTACACTACCGGCATCTCTATTCCTTCAAACAGTTTTGGCCAACCGTTGTTTCCTCTTCATCAACCAATCTTGTCTTTCCGATCTACGCTTTAGAGCATTACCTCTCCTTTCGGCAAAGAACATCCAAATTACACCAATCATACCTTCCTTGCTGGGTGCTCCGCTGCTGAAAAGATAATATTCATGCCCTAGACTAAACCAGATTTCAAAAGGAGGAAAGGGAAGGCTCCCCAGGTGTCAAAGCTCAAGGTAAATAGACCCGTCTATGAACCTCTTCACTGCTTACCTGGGAAGATAAAGGTTGGAGGCAAAATCCACCTGCCTGGTCCCTCTCCTAAGGAGGTTTGTATCGTCACGAATGGGTGGATGAGAAGGTGCATGATGATCAACGGCGAACTTCATGATATACTTGAGTTTAGGGCTACTGATTCTCGTAGTCTGCTATTCTTAGTCAAATCTGCTGCTGTAGCACTGACTCTACCGATGTTTCACCCTTGCCAACGTGCTGATCACCTTGTCTTTACCTTAAGAATGCTGATGGCAAATTTAGTCAACATGGTTCTTGAAGGTCGTGCCTGCTTGAATCTCTTGGTGGCTTTATTTCTTTCCATGGAGGACAATGGTGTTTTTCATCCATCTGGAGATCATGAGATTATTGTGCATCCTGACTTTCCTCTGCCGATATTCCATGCCAATACTGCTGCTGATCTTATTGACTCTACCTCTATTCCTGCTGAGTTCCTTCTTACCGATAAATATGCTGCTGATGCTACTTTCATTCAACAAGTTCCGGCCTTGCATCTGCCATCTGCTCCTGTTCTGATGCCAGCTTCTCCTTTGCTGATCGTTATATCTTCCGATGATGAGATGTCTGTGCCTATTCCCGATGGTGTTGTAGAAGATGCTGATCTAATCAATGAAGATTTTATTCCTTCCTTCCTGATGCATTCTTCTCTTGCTCTTACGAAGCCCGTGGTACTGAATAGTATGTATGAATACTTCAGTCACCTTGAAGGGGATACTGAGGATCTACAAGTGCCTATTACTCATGCCGATCTAGGTGATACTGGCCTCTTCCTCCGAGACAAATTGAACCGTATCTATGAGGATCTCTCTGACAAAATCCTTAAGTCCGATCAGTAGGAGGAAAACAAGAGAATCCAAGACCTGAAAGAACTTCTGGAGGACAGGGAATCAAGACTGATTGCCCTATCAGAAAGTTTGGGGAGTATGCATTCCATTCAGAAGCAACTTGTTGATGACCAAAGATTGCAGATCATAGACATGGAGAAAATTGAAAAAGAGCTATCTGTAACCAAGACTGCTCTTGATGATGCTCAACTGAAGATTGCTGCTCTTGAAGCCAACAATAAGATTCTAACGGAAAGGTTACAAAGTGCTCAGAGGAGACAGAAAAGAAAAGCTGACAAAGAAGAAGCTAGAGCAAAGAAGAAGGCCAAGCGTACTGAATCTACATCAAAGGCTGTTGACCAGCAAGAAGATCCTCCTATGTCTTGAGTCAATGTAGCCAATGATATAGATATCCTAAAGACCTTCAAAGATATATCCAACAAACTCTTTGCTAACATTATGTTTCTGTGTACGCTTAATTTTTATGTTATGCTCTTATAATATATCTGCTGCTTTTTATGATAACTTTGTTTTGCAGATTATTATTTCTCTGCTGATCATTATTATCCGCAATCCTTTTTCATTTTTTTTCTCTATCTATTTTATTGTATTTTTTATTTCTAAGACATCTAGTGTGTGACTTGGCTTAGGGAATGATAATAAATAGACATTCCTTATACATTCTTTTACTAAGCTAAGATAGATGTTCTTGAATAGGGTGATTGGACTTAAGCAATTAGGAGGAGATTGTTGTTCATATATATGTTTAGGACTTAGAATTGCTTAATCCCAATCATAGTTAACACTTAAGATCCCCCAATTTTATTAGAGCCTTTATAAGGTACCATTAGGATTCTTTGTGACCAGCACAGGTGTATAACAACTTTTCAATCAAGACAAACCACCTAGAGGAAGCAAATCAGCAGACCAGCACTCAAGTTGCCGATCAACTTACTACTCATGTTGCCGATCGGCAAAGACAGTCTGTACTGGTAGTCAGGTTACATCGCTCTACCTTAAAGTCAACCTTACTGATTGTCTTTGTCCTTTCGTACTATCTTATCCGAATGTAGTTTATCTGCTCTGTTATGATTACTGCGTCGTCTGACACATAGCTATTTTTAGCTCTACTCTGTCTTTACTTGCTTTTGCAGGTAACCGGTTGAGACAAAGGGGTCTTTACCCATCAGACTTTTCCAAGCATGTGTGTACTCCATATCTTTGCCATTAATGCTGAAGATACTGCATTTAATTCTCCTCAACTACCCAACTGGAAATTCAAATTGCAAGCCTTCATTCACAAGACTCAAGTCATTCTCTTATAAATAGAGGACTTAGAGCATTGAAGAGGGTTGGTGATTTCAGTGCATTGAAGAGAATTGATTGTTTAGAGCATTCATTGAAGCTCAAACATTCCTTGTCCAAGAAATCATTAGACACTTGTTAGGACATACACTTGTGCACAAACTCACCAACATTGTCAGTATTCCCAAACTAGATTATTTTAAGGAATACGTTGCTTGAGTCATTCACACACCGACCTGAGTGAGATAAGTTCTCATGGACTTGCCGCTCAAAAACACTTGGTCAGATTTGTACTACGATCCATTAGTGATCTCTAGAATTTAGTCTTTGTATCCGGCAAAGCCGCACTTGTAATAGACTAGGGATATCTAATAGTGCTTTTAACCCAAATCCAAGTTCTGACCAAACTTGGTAGAGGATGTAGCAGTATTTACACTGTGAACCTCTCCAAATCATTGTGTCCCTTGTTACTTATTTTGTCCTTGCCGGTTGGAACTCTATCACCGGTAGATCTTACTTGTTCTTACTGATTCATTGTAATTTCTATTTACCAATCTCTTGAAACTGCATTGAACTTTGTAAAATCACTTTGTGTTAAACCAAGCTCTCAAAACCGTTTTATAAACTGTTTTGTGTGAGTTAAAACTAAGTCATATCTTCTCCGCTGCACTTACTGATAATAGTTTGCAATCTGATAAGTGACATTGCTTTTATAAAGTGTTATTATTCAAAAGTTTTAAAAAGGCTATTCACCCCCCTCTAGCCTATTTTTCTACCAATTGGGCCTAACAATGGGTCGTTGTTTCCGGACCACTTTTGTTGTATGTTGACCTTGGAAAAACTTCGGGAGACCGTAGGAGTCTGGGAAGAAAAGGACACCCGCCCTATTTATATCAAAGAAATCCGTGAGTCCGCCTATGCCTCAAAAGGAATGATAAAAGTAAATGAGTTAAGAAAAGAAGCGTGGCCTTACTCCGCCAAGGATTTGCCAACACCCGCGGAATAATTGGGTGAAGTTTATAACTCCACGGTAATAAGTGTGTTAACCCGCTCTAGGCAAGTACACACGGAGAATCCCAAGAAACCTCCACCACAGGAACACCGCTTACTACCCTCTTTTGCCAAAGATACGGGAGACGTGGATCTCGAAAAGGAAGACCCCATCCTTACTCAACTGAAAAGGACCCAAGCCAACATATCCCTTTGGTCCCTCCTTACATCATCTTTCCCGCACAAGCTCAAGTTGGAGGAATGCTTGGCTCAAACCATGGTGCCCACCACGGCTACTCCCAAAAAAGCCGTACAAATGATTGGGAGTATTCAGTACGGAAACATCATAACCTTCACAGATTTGGATCTACCCAAATTCGGAGCTAACCACAACGAGGCCCTTTATATCACAGTACAGTTGGATGACCGTCGCCTCCCCCGGGTTTTGGTTGACAATGGGTCCGCCATGAATGTCCTCCCTACCAAGATGATGGGCTTACTTAGTCTTAAAGTTGAAAACCTGAAACCCTCCGCAATCACGGTAAAAGCCTACGACTCGACGGCACGATCACTCTTAGGGGTGGCTACCTTGGATCTTTGGTTTAGAAAACAAGTAGTGCCGACGGAATTCCAAGTACTTGACATCCCTATCTCATTCACTGCTTTGTTGGAACGCCCGTGGCTTCACAAGGTCAACGGAGTAGCTTCTACCCTCTACCAGTGCGTAAAATATGTGCAAGGGAATAACCTAACAGTCATCTATGGGGACAGTGTTACCACAGAAGGAACCAACACCAACGGAAACCCTGTGTTGGAAATTAAACACGAGGAGATTGGTATGGTCTTGACCGGCTTCACGGAAATGCCTTCTAAAACCCATGTTTGTTGTGTGGATCTCACGCTCACGAAAGACAGGATACCCTCCGCAATGAAGATGATGCGTTTAATGCATTACCTCCCAGGACTTGGTCTCGGGAAGAAGCTCCAAGGAACTCACAAGATCGTCGAAACTAGGGAGCAAAAGACACTTCATGGCTTGGGGTATAAGCCTACTCCCGAAGACCTCAAAATGGATAAGGAAATGGGCCGAAGAAAGAGCCGAGCAAGAGCTCATGGAGTCCCGTATAAAGCTCCCAACCTTCGTCCATATACCTTTGATATGATCCGTTGCTTTGTGAAAGGAGGAGTCCAAACCGAAGCCCCGAGGAAAACGGAGCCAATGGTAACCAATTGGGGCAAGCTTCAAGAGGACCTTATGAGGTTCCGAGGGATGACCGCCAACCCCATAAGGAGGGCATTCCTAGATGTGCCCGAGATGTCCGGTCCCACCAAGGCCACGGTGACACATGAGTACTCTTTCAAAGGGGTGCCCGAGATAGTGAAACAATTTGAGGCTTGGTCCATGGAAGCAAACAGCAAGGAAGAAGAACCCACCTGGGGACGAAATGGTAAACATGAATTTAAGGAGTGGGCCCCCAAGAGAGCCAAAGAGGAAGTCACGGATGACGAATGGAATGGAATGGTAATGCAAGGGTTATTCGGGGAAGAGTTGGTTGCGCTGGACTTGATTGATCTAGGGAAAGAAATGGTTGCTGCAATAGAGGACGGATTCCCTGAAACTCTCAACCCCTGCACATTGGTTGGGCGAGATGACATGCCTCTGAAGAATTGGGTGACTCTCTCCGGACCAGTGGCTAGCAAAGAGGAAATGACCACAAAACTTGGATTGGTTCCCCGCCCCCTAGAGTCAGATGTCATAGGGTCTAATGTAGTCGAGTCTCCTCAATCCCTTGTCTTTGAGTCTGAGTCTGTCTCCTCTGAGGGCCTCACGCCTGAGGATTATGATCTTGTGGCAAACGTTGTATTCCCTTTTGCATTGAATGAAATGATAGACCTTTCCGAGTATCCCCTCATTGCCAACTTATTAGATGATAAATTAACTAACAATCTAAAAATGGTTAATGATGAATCACCTAATAATGCAGACACACTAAACAAACAACACATTAAAGAACTTTCAAAGCATGTTATTGACCGAGAGGAAAACCGTGCCCTAGCTGCCGAAGAGGTTTTGACTAAGGTTAATTTGGGGACCGCGGATGAGCCAAAAGAGACACAGATTGGTAGCTACTTCAGAGGGCCCAAGAGATAAGAGATTCAAAAGTAGAGAACGCCATCTACTTTGTGAGCCAGAAACTGCAAGGGAGCGAACTTAACTACTCCGCCATTGAAAAGACGTGTGCCGTACTAGTGTGGGTAGTGAGAAAATTAAAGCACTACATGCATTCCCACTCGATACAGCTCATCTCCAGAATAGATCCCATCAAATGTTTGTTGGAAAATCCTTCTATGTCCATGAGACTCGCCAAATGGTCTTTCTTCCTAGAAGAATATGACATCAGTCATGTGACACGAAAAGCAGTCAAGGGGAGAGTAATGGCAGAACACTTAGCAGATTTCCCTAGCAATGAAGAAAAGGAAGCTGACCCACAATTCCCCGACGAAGGGATATTTGCCCTCGAAGGCAAAAACAAATGGCAACTATTATTTGATGGCGCCGCAAACAAAAGGGGAAACGGCATTGGAATGCTCTTGGTGGATCCAAAGGACGAGCACACCCCTATTGCCATTAAATTGAACTTCAACATGACCAACAATGCCGCCGAATATGAGGAATGCACAGCCAGCTTAGAGGCCTCCCTAGAAAGGAACGTGAAAGAATTGGAGGTCTACGGGGATTCAGCCTTGATCATCAACCAAGTGTCTAACAAATGGAAGACGTTGGACCCGGGGCTGCAAAAAGACCATGCCCACATGGAGGAACTCATGGCCCAATTCAAAGAAGTCAGTTTCTATTACCTACCAAGGGATCAGAATCGTTTCGCGGATTCCTTGGCCACTTTGGCCTCCTTGGTAGAAATTCCCGAGGGAAAATCGATAAAACCCTTCAGAGTGGGCAAAAAAGAGAATCCAGCCTACTGTTATGAGATAGGTAGAACCACGAAGGAGGTAGAAGAGCCATGGTACAATCAAATCTACCAGTTCCTCAAAAGGCGAGAAGCCTCCTTCATGAACGAGGAAGGAGAATACAAAGATGGGATTAAGGCCAAGGGCATGGCAGCCCTCAAGCGGTTAGCATCTCACTATGTGATTTTGGGAGACATCAGGGCCTTCTCCTAAGGTGCATAAACGCAAAGTAAGCGCAGGAACTCATGAAAGAGGTCCATGGTGGAGTGTGTGGCCCCCACATGAATGCTCGGGCCCTAATGCAAGTCATCCTATGAATGGGGTATTTTTGGATCTCGATGGAGACCGACTGCATACAATTCATGAAGAAGTGTGATAAGTGTCAACGGTTTTCCAACCTTAATCACCTGCCGCCTCATCATTTGTACTGCATGAAAACACCATGGTCCTTCTCAACTTGGGGCATCGACATCATCGGAAAAATTTACCCGCCCGGGAGCAACGGTCATGAATTAGTCTTGGTAGCCGTGGACTATTTCACGAAATGGGTCGAAGCCAAATCCCACAAGGTCTTAACCACAAAGAAGGTCGCGGAATTTGTGAAAGAGCACATCATGTGCCGTTGCGGAGTCCCAAATAAGGTCATCACGGATAATGGCTCACACTTTGAAGGCGAGTGTGATCGACTGTTAGAAGAGTTTCGAGTCACCCGCCACAAGTCCTCCCCTTACAGGACTCAAAACAATGGTGCGGTAAAAGCCGCTAACAAAACACTTGAGAGAATTATCAAAAGGATGGCAACACGGGGTAGGGATTGGCCCGAAAAGCTGCATCTAGCATTATGGATCTACCGAGCGTCAGTCAGAACGGCTACCGGAGAAACCCCTTTTGCTCTGACTTACGGGATGGAAGCCATGCTCCCGGCCGAATTGGAAGTCCCGTCTCTAAGGATTCTATTGGAAAACGAAATCCATGAGGTAGATTGGCTCCAAAGTCGGCATGGCGAATTGGCCTTACTAGATGAACGCCGTTTGAAAGCCATTCAACACATCCGTGCCTACCAAGGGAGAATGGCACGAGCCTTTGACAAGAAATTTAAGCCCCGACAAATTCGGGTAGGAGACCTAGTTCCCAAAGAAAAACCCCCGGGAAGGTCTAATCCCGATGGAAAGTGGGAACCCGTAAGTAGAGCTGTCAATACGGGCTGGCGGGGCGGGTTGGGCCTAACCCACCACAGCCCACCTTCAAACGGGGCGGGGCGGGCTGGCCTAAATTCTTGGCAGGCTGAGAAAATGCCAACCCAACCCACCCCACCTTGGGTTAGCGGGCCAGGCGGGCCTAGAGCCCAATACAATAAGGTTTTATTTTTTATTTTTTTGTGATTTTCAGTTTAGCAATAGCCATTAGAGAGAAGTAACTTTTGGAACGCTAATATTCTTTTACACGAATAAAACTACATACTAGGCCAATATATCCTTGCAATGAAGAAGAAAGCAACGTTGAACAAGACAAGTGGTTCGATCTCACCGATTGGAAGACCTGTCTCAATGTTGAACTGTGCCAATGCTCCCTTTCCTGTTATGAAGTCACCTGCTAGGCTGCTACTGATAGTTAAAAAAAAAAAGATTTAGATCAGCACATTCGACAAACACTGTCAAATTCACACACAACAACTCAAATTCAATCAATCAAATACAAAATTAAAGACATTGCTAATAATGAGAAGCGTCGGACCAACAGAACAGTCTCTCTCATTGAAATTGAAATTGAAATTCAAACTAAACACGGAAGGATGAACCAGAGAAACTCAATCCAGTATTTCATTGTTTTCGTAAGTACCTGAAATTGTTGTGTGATTCTGTTTCATTTTCGCAAAATTAGGTCACGCAAAGAGGACGAAAAAAGGGAAAATAGAATATCAATTGAAAAAACCCTAAAGCCCGCACATGTTCGATTCACGGAAGGGGACTTACCAGAAGGCGGCGCCTGCGACGGATCGAATTCGGTTCACGGAAGGGGAAAGAAGAGGGTGATGGCGGATTGACGGGCGATGGTGGCGGCGACTGGTTCGTGACTTTGTGCCTTAGTGTTAGTGTAGAAGCAGGCGGCGCCGGTCATCGAAGAGAGAAGGCGAGGAGAGGATAGACATAGATTAGAATTTATAATATCAATTGAAAGTGAAAAAACCCTAAACCCTTCTTAGCCCGCACAATCGCATCGGTGATTGTAAGAAAAAAAAAGTGGGTTGGCCCGCCCCGGCCAGTCCCAAACACGCTTGGCCCGCGACCCAAATGGGCTAGCCCAAATAGGCCCACTTGTAAATTTAGGGCCCAACCCACCCTTAATTAATGGCGGGCCGGGCCAGCCCAGCCCAACGGGCTCAGCCCAAATTGACGGCTCTACCCGTATGGATTGGTCCCTTTATAGTGCAAGAGATTTTTTCGGGAGGAGCAATGAGACTCGCAGATTTGGATGGGAATCCCTTCGTGCACCCGGTCAACGGTGATAAGCTTCGTCGCTACTTTGTTTTAAAAAAAAGGGGGGGTCGCTAAATAAATATACCCACCTAGATTGAAAACCTGTTTGGGCGGTCTAGAAAAAAAAACAGGGTCGCACCAGAAAATCATGAAAATGAACTACGAAGACCTGAGCCCCTTAGTCCTATTTGTAAAAGGGGAACGTAGGCAGCCGATTATCGGTCCGGTCTCAAAAATAAATAAAATTCAAATTCGGTTCTTAGAGAAGGCTTCATACAAATACAAACTGAAAATCAAAGATAAGTAACCATTGCCACCGCAGTTAAAACACTTCTTTGATGAGTTCAAGCACGGTAACACTCTCGACTCAATGACATGCTAAAATGCAAATAAAAAACTGAAATAAACTAATGTGTCTGCAATGGCAATGGGTGGATGCTTAGGACATAGGGCCATCAACGCTCCTCACTTGTCCACCTTTTCTTTTGGATTCTCCGAGTCTTCTTTTTCTTGATATCAAAGAGCTCGACCTCCCTCCTTCCAAGGTCAGGAGATCTTCCAGCCTCCTCAAAAAGTCTGGCCGTCCTTAAAGCCATGTCAACCGCAGCCCTAGCTCGAAGATCCTCCATCTGTGCCCCAATCCTAGGCACCATGGCCCTTTTCCTGTCAGCCATGATCTGATAGTCTTCAACGATATCCCCAGTGTGGTTGTGGCCACTCGCCACGGCCTCGGTCTCCCTCAGAGTCCTACTAGTGTCATGCTCCCTTCCAAGAATAGCCTCATGCCTCTCCTTAATAAGCCTCTGAGTCTGCCCCATAGTCTGTTCATACCAATCCAAGTAAGCTGTGGTTAAGACCGTGCTAGCCACACTCCTGAGAAGTATCCGAGCCGGAAAGAGGGAATACGCCCACGACCGAGTAAGGAATGAAATGGTGGATGAATCCCACATAGATAATGGCAAAGGTCTCAAGTGCTCCGGGTTAGCACCCAACCACTCCGACAAGGGAGTCTGCAATAATCCAAACTGTCTAAGAACCAACGAAGGGATGTACAAAGACGATCCCAAAAGTCCCGGCACCTGAACAATAGGAGAGCCATCCTGACGCTCCCTTATGGAGCCAATGCGCCAATGCAGGACCCACCAGGGGATCTGTGAGGTCTGGAGCCGATCCATGTACACCTCCCAATCACCCCGAGCAAGATCCAAAAGAATGCTCCTCAAAGAATAGGACCACGGTTTGTGAGAAAGAGGAGCCTCGGGCACGGCCATTAACCTTTCCCTTAGCCACATGGTGAGAAGAGCGGGGCTACCTCCGCACATGAAACCATCACCTAAATCCAGGAGGTCCATGCCATAAAAATTTTCTCCCAAGATCAAGGGACAATATCTTTCCCGCAAGACATTCCTCGAGAACACTCAACAGGACCCTGTGGCAAGTACCCTTGGAGCCGACCATGTAGAAAAAGGAAAGAATGCACAACCCGAAAGCATTCCAAGAAAACTCATCGGTTTGGTCCATGAACCTCTCAGGAAGGTCCGAGATGTCAATAAAGGTATGATTAAGGACCATGCATTGAGCCTCTTCTAAAGGAATACCAAGAAGAGTGACCACTAATCGAAGGGAGAGCAATGACTTTCGTGCCCACGCCCCCACCAAAGCCTTGAAATCCTCGTAAGTCGGAGTGATATCATTGTAAGAAAAGCAATACACGTGCCTCCGGATATCCCAAAAAGACGCAGTGTCCCTCAAAAGCTCAAGATCTGTGATGAACTCCTTGAGAGACCAAAGGGTCCTAAGCCCAAATTTGACTCGAAAAATGTCCTTGTTCTCCCTCATATGATGCCGAATCCAAAGCCTGAGGTTGCCCTTAAAGCATTCTCGATCGATTTTGGACAATTTTGGAGGTTTTTCCATAAGAAAAAGCTCCATGGAAAGAAAAACTTTGAAGAACGAAAGAAAGGAACTGCTTCTGGATGTCAGGCTAAGTCACTTAAGAAGATGACCAGACCCAAGACGAAATTCAATGAAAAAAGGGCACCCACTGTCCCAGCCGTACGGCTATTTTGGCCCTGACAGAATTGATGATTTCTTGTTGAAAGGTTGGCTTTATGACCCCATTCATTCACAGCCCCAACCATATCATAAATGTCCTGATACTTGCCCTGCCTTGGGCTCATGCAACATGAATTAGAAATAAGAAACATCTAGGCAGTCCTTGATATAAGCCCAACAAAATTTTGTGAAGATTACCTAAAGTGAGCATACTTCAGCGGTCCCCATGTGACGTAATCCCATTACTTTGTTTGACTAGTGAGAAAACATCTTAGGCAGTCCATGACTTAAACCCCTTAAAACTTTGTCCCCTAAGTGAGCATACTTCGGCGGTCCCATTGAGACGTAAGCCCATTGACTCTTGACCCGACAGTTTGTAAGCCCGTCCTACAAATACCCGGCAGTTTGTAAGACCCTTTTTGCCTAAAATACCCGGTAGTTTGTAAGCCCGTTTTTGCCTAAAAATACCCGGCAGTTTGTAAGCCCATTTTTTGCCTAAAAATACCCGGCAGTTTGTAAGCCCGTTTTTGCCTAGAAACCTTAGGCTGTCCTTGACGTAAGCCCAGTAAAAATTATGAAAAATGTTGCCTTAGCAAAAACTAGGCCGTCCTTGACATAAGCCCAGTAAAAATTATGAAAAATGTTTCCTTAGCAAACACTAGGCCGTCCTTGACGTAAGCCCAATAAAAATTATGAAAAATGTTGCCTTAGCAAACACTAGGCCGTCCTTGACTTAAGCCCAGTAAACTCTTGAGTGGACCTTATAGGTTTAGGAAACCTTGTCCCCGGCCGTCCAAAGTGGGACGTAAGACCAGTTTTCTCGTCAAACTCCCCAAAGGTGGAGTTGACCCAAGTTAAACCTTGACTCAGAATAGTCATTATAGGTTGAGGTCCTTGTCCCCGGCCGTCCTTAGTGGGACGTAAGACCAGTTTTCCCGTCAAACTCTCCAAAGGTGGAGTTGACCCAAGTTAAACCTTGAGTCAGGATAGTCATTATAGGTTGAGGCGTCCTTAGTGGGATGCAAGACCAGTTTTCCCGTCAAACTCCCCAAAGGTGGAGATGACCCAAGTTAAACCTTGACTCAGAATAGTCATTATAGGTTGAGATCCTTGTCCCCGGCCGTCCTTAGTGGGACGAAAGACCAGTTTTCCTGCCAAACTCCCCAAAGGTGGAGATGACCCAAGTTAAACCTTGACTCAGAATAGTCATTATAGGTTGAGGTCCTTGTCCCCGGCCGTCCTTAGTGGGACGTAAGACCAGTTTTCCCGTCAAACTCCCCAAAGGTGGGGTTGACCCAAGTTAAACCTTGACTCAGAATAGTCATTATAGGTTGAGGTCCTTGTCCCCGACCGTCCTTATTGGGACATAAGACCAGTTTTCTCGTCAAACCCCAAAAAGGTGGAGTTGACCCAAAGTCAAACCTCGACCTAGAATGGTCACTTTAAGTTAAAGCCTCTCTCTGATGTAGTCCAAAATAACTTGAGACATGTCCCGCCTCTGACCAGCCAAGAGTCATGCCCATTCCCTGTAAGTCAACCCTCTCCATAGAGCCAAGTTGACCATGTCCCGCCTATGAACTCCCGGAGAGTCATGCCCATTCCTTGTAAGTCAACCCTCTCCATAGAGCCAAGTTGACCATGTCCCCCTCTGTACTCCCCGAGAGTCATGCCTTTGTTTTGTAAGTCAACCCTCTCCATAGAGCCAAGTTGACCATGTCCCGCCTCTGAACTCCCCGAGAGTCATGCCTTTGTCTTGTAAGTCAACCCTCTCTATAGAGCCAAGTTGACCGTGTCCCGACTCTGACTCCCCGAGAGTCATGCCTTTGTCTTGTAAGTCAACCCTCTCCATAGAGCCAAGTTGACCATGTCCCACCTCTGACCAGTTTTCTACAACTTGTATTCTGCAAGTTTTTTATTAATGAAAGTTTTCCAGCAAGCATAGTCTTGCTGAAGTGTTTAATTCGTGTTTTAATTTATTACGTTGTGTTTTTACGTTTTTCTGAGATTCTGTCCGTGGACAGTTTTCGTTCCAGTTGTTAAGACACTTGTGATAGTATTCTCAGATCACAACTGGGCATTTCCAGAAAACAGTCTTAGCTACAAATCCTTCAGATGCACTTTTGGTTGAATACAAAATTACCAAGCACAAGTCATCCCCGTACCGCCCCCAAGCCAACGGAGCAGTCAAAGTAGCAAATAAGACAATCGAAGTCATCATACGAAAAATGGCTTCAACAGGAAGGGATTGGCCCGAGAAATTACCACTAGCATTATGGGGCTACCGCACATCAATGCGGTAAGCAACGGGAGAAACTCCGTACTCATTGGTTTATGGTTCTGAAGCCATACTCCCAGTCGAACTCGAGGTTCCTTCTCTACGGATCTTTCTCGAGAACCAAGCCAACGGGGTTGATTGGATGCAAAGTCGGTACGAGCAACTAGCCCTACTCGACGAAAAAAGGTTAAGAGCATTTGAACGCACAAGGGCCTATCAACAAAGAATGGCAAGGGCTTTCAACAAGAAGGTGAAGCCTCGAAACATCAAAGTGGGATATTTGGTCCTAAGACAACATCCCCCCAATGCCATGAATCCCCTTGGGAAATGGGGACCTCGATGGATCGGTCCTTACGTGGTCAAAAAGATACTAAGCGGTGGTGCAGTCCGACTCGTAGACTTGGATGGTGATCAATTGCCAAAGGAGGTCAACCTCGACAAGCTCAAGACGTTCTACACTTAACAAATAAAGACCATTTAAAAAAAAACGCTCGCTAGGTTGAAAACCCGCAAGGGCGGCCTAGGCAAAAATTAGAGCACGTGCAAAAAAGAAGCCCGCTAGATTGAAAACCCGAAAGGGCGGTCTAGGCAAAAAACAGGGTGCAAAAAAATGGTCTTCATTTGTTGAACTACGGAGACCTGAGCCTCTCTACGAGAGGAATGTAGGCAACCTTCGGGTGCGGTCTAAACAATAATTTTTACCCAATCATGTTGTTACAAAATGCAATTTTTATTCATCTCTCAAATCATTCTTGCCATTACAACGGATATGTTGAGCAATAAAACAAAATAAAAACATTAAATCCCAACAAGTGGTCTATTAATTGCAATCTTGGGGTACTAGGAAAAATCTAATTTTCTCTTAGCCTTCAAAGGGCCACCCGAACGGTTCTTAATCCTACTTTTCTTGGGAGGCCTAGGAACACTGAGGCAGACTGTCGCGACCCCGAACCCAGCGGCCCGAGATCGCGAGCTGGACGTCGACTTAAAACCAAAACTCTAAAATATAGAAGTTAAAAATTCCATTTGAACCAAAAGATTTTTATACAAGGTTTGGAAAATCCAAGTTTAACAACACCATAAAACAACTAGTGTAAGCTCCACAAGCTCACACCAAAGATACCAAATATTACAATTCTTAATGACGTCAATAGTGGTAAAACTATCCCCAAAAGGTTATACATTTAAATAATGTAAACCGATCTATAACAACCTGCCCCAAAAGCTCAATCCTCTCGACGTCCTCCTCGAACCGCGAATCCTAATCCTTTTCCTCCTGGGGGGGGGGGGTTAAGGAAAAACAATTTGAAACAAGAAACGGGGTGAGAATAAATCTCAGTAAGTTACTAATGCAACTACATGACATGCTAATATGCAATGACCAATAGCAATTAACAATAGACAGATAGCAGCGGAATAATAAGTGACATGCTGTCAAACAGTAATATCCAATAATCAATCATATAGATAACATATAACAACAAATGAGAGGCTCCCTATCGTCAACCGTCCCATACCGGTTGGAAATAACGACCATCATCATCATGCAACACATAAAGCTGAATTAAACACTCATAGGTGGATACATAGCCAAGGTTTCACCCAACTCAAAGAACCAAATAAAGGTCGCTGCGCAGCTTCAATAATCAACAATCAACATCTTCATAGCAGCATGAAAGCTTGAAGAGAAAATCCGGTCAGAACCGACCAATCAATCAATCAACCCATCAAACCATCTTCATAGTAGCATAAAAGCTGAAGAGAATACCCCCGGTACCGGAATCAATGACCAAAAGAAGTGTCACAAAGGACGGGAGACATGCCACAAAGTCATGCTCTAAGTAAAGCTAAAATGCACACAAAGGAGCTAGCTCTTCTCACATCCAAGGCCAATCTGGAGGAGGGTAATAATTGGGCAAAACAATGGTCAACATCATAATGGACTTGGCTTGTGCCATCATAATATTTCGCATCGCCCGAAACACACACAATGCCAGCTGGGCTTTCACGTAAAGGCTAAGTAATAAAATACTAGCACGATAAACAACAAAGGATTCCAAATTAGGGAATCATACCAATTAATCACCATAAAAGATGCAAACGATTACTCAAGAAGAGTTCAACAACAATAAACACAACGAGTTTCTCATAAAAGAGCACAACAACAATGATTATTAGAACCCGATAATTCCATAAAGAGGAACCATACCAAATACATTCCAAAGATGATACTCACAAGTTACACATAAAGAACACAACCCAAACAGTCTCTCACAAATAGTACAACGACTATTACCAAGGTGATCATAAACATTTACTCAAAAGATATACTAGGACTATGAACTCAACCATCTCGTCACACCTGGGATTCCAAATAAGAAATCCAAATGAATACATCTTAAGGTTAATTAAACCGTAGGTACCCAATTGCCAATTCACTCTTCACCATCGTTCATAACGAACCCATTCCAAACACCCCAAACTAATCCAAAAGGTTACTCTTATTAGAACATGATCACGAACACATCATAAGATGCCCAAACATATACTAAATGATCATCACAAAGATAAGTCAAACCAACGATACCTCAATAAGATGTTCAAAAACCCAATTAACCCTTAATAAATTTCCATCACAACTTCATCACAAAGGACCCAATTCTAACACTAGAGTGTACTATAATGTTCACTAAGGTCAGCTAGAAGGACACCCAAGGTTTGGGTCAAAACGTATTCTTTAGTCACACAATTTAACAAAATGTGCATTTTTCAGAGATCTGTGCGGCCGCCCACGATGGGTTGTGCGGTCGCCCAAAGTGCCTCAGAACAAGAACAAAAGTTCTCAGAAAGATGCGCGGCCGCCCAGGATGTTTTGTGCGGTCGCACAATATGCCGGAATCACCAGAAATCGGGAAGAACAACATGGGTTCTTCCATTTTCAACCCAAAACACATTTAACCAAAATCCCAACTTTCCAACTCATATACTAAAGTACCAAAACAACTTATAAGTCTAAAAGGACTCCCTAAACAACATTTAACAACCAAAATCATGAATCAAACTCAAAATTCAAGATTTCACCATTTTTGATCAAAAACCCAAATAAATTCCAAACAAATTCGAAACTCATCCAAACTTCAAATGTAACACATCAAACAATATCTAAACATGATATGAACATTTTAGCATTAAAATGGGGGAAAAGTAACTTACTTGGATTTTCTCAAAGTTGATGGATTTCAATTCTTTTTGGCTTCCTACGATCCTATCGACGATCTAAACACATTTCACGTTTTAAGAAATGAGAGAAGATGAGAGGAAGAGGAAGAAAATGAAGATAGAAGTGAGAGAGAAAAAAAACTTACCCACAACCTAGAGAGAGAGAGAGACTTTGCTGGGAAGATGAAGAAAGTGAGGGAGGAGGTGAGGGGAGGAGTAGTTAAAATGATTTTAAAGAACTTACACTTAGGCCCCCCTCCTCAACACTACACACAAAACTTACACTCCCTACTTACAATTAAGACCCAACCATACTACACTAACCCAAATAAAATGCTAGGCATGAATTATTACAACTCATAATTTGCACACATAATTATTTAAATAAATAATAATTTAAATAAATAAATAAGCAAATAATTAAATAAAAATCATTTAATAATTAATAAAATAGAGCCTAGTTTTCGGGTCGTGACACAGACCGAAACCTTCTGCGCAGCAAAACGCCTCCGAGCATAGAAGCTATCCAAAGGAGTACCGAAAGGGTCAGCCAGAATATTGTGCGAATCAGCAGCAACTTCCTTATACCTCAAAGTACTCCTAGGCTTAAATTCCTTTCCTAGCAACTCAACGCGAAGCACGTCAACCCAAGTGATGCTGCGGTAAAAGGTACCAAACAGATAATCCAGATAACTCTCGGGAAGAAAGACACAACCCCGGTGAATAGGGGTAGAAGCCCACCGATGGCGGTCATCTCCCCAAGCATACTGAAGCTCTCTTGAAAAGTCTGGACCCATATATGAAACTGGACGGAACACCCCACTCCTCGGGAAATGAATAATATGTTGGCAACCGAACTGCCTTAAAACCCGCTCCGGATGGTAAAATGAAGAGTCTCTCAAGCTGGGTAAGACCACATGCTCGAAACCGAGAGTCCATTCCATGAAAGGACGAAGAACCCAAGAGGGAGGACACCACTTAATGTCAACAGACAGTTGAGATGCAAAGAACTTCTTCCAACCATCTTCAGTCAAATCCCAGATCAACAGTTTTCTCCTGTGAACAGCAAAAGGAGACAGATCACCCTCCGGAGAATAAATCCTGAAGTGTTCCCGGAGCCATATAGTTAGAAGCAAGGGGCTTCCCCGACACATCTCGCCCGTTCGATGCAACTCATCAAGGCCGTGCAGGGTCTCCCCTACTATAAGATGGATTATACTAAATTGTTGCTCCTTGGCCTGCAAGATAATCTCAGCCAACTGCGCGTTCGCTATCCTGAAGGTTGTAACGAAAAAAAATTCACTGAAAAGGCAAGCCGCCATGGCACTCCTCTTGAAAGACTGAACCGCCAGGTCCTCCGAATGCAAACTGAAGAACATTGGCAACTCGGTTATATCTACCACGGTACCATGCAACATATTCCTCACATCTCCGATGGGAAGGTTCAACAAGTTAGACCAAGAATCGATCACTCCACGATGATATTTGGAGACGGCAATTTGACCCACCAGCAGCATGCCAAGAATGGCACCAAAGTCATCAACGGTTGGCACCATTTCATTTGCCGAAAAATCAAAGGTGTGACTGTCACAATCCTAAAAAGCTACAGCGGCCTTCAACAAATCCCAGTCTGGCTTCAACGTCCGTAATGTGAAGAGAATGCGGAATCCGAAGTCTTTGACAAAAGCCTTCTTGGGGTGGGTCTTGAAAGAGTACACAAAATTGGATAAATCCTTCTCATATTCACCAATAACCTTGGTATCAAGGGTGAAAGAATTGGAGGCCATGGCAAAAGTGGATTACAAGCTAAATTGAGCAAAGAAAAGATGTTAAAGAATGGCAGAAAAGAGCTGTTGGAAAAAAGTGTGTTCGAACAGAGGCTGATATTATAGCTGTTGGGGATCTTTTGGCCAGCAAATGTCAAGTCTCGAAATTTGCTCCACAGAAGCGTGCGCCTCCCGACACCCACTTGGGAAGCGCGTGCGTCCCACATCCACCATATGAGGCGCTCGCCTCCCACTTCAGAAGCACCACAGTCGGCCCTTGTCAGAAGAAGAAATCATGCAGAAACAGAGTCCAAACGCTCCCAAAATCAGCAGGATCTACATTCTTCATCAAAGCCACGGCAACTCCGCCCTTGGAGACATATTTGGGCATATATTAATTCGGTCCGCCCCTAAGGCATGTCTGAATCAAAGTAAGATAGAAACTCCCACTAAAAGTAGGTTGTGTCTCTCTCTCTCTTACAAAAGTCAAAGTCAATCTCGACGTTTTCCCTGGTCTGCGGTCAGCTGTGCCTGCACCCCGCAAAAGTCAACTGTAAGCGCTACTCCAGACAGCGCACATCAAAATACAGCTTTAAAATAGCAAAATTTGGTCCGCGGTGAACCACCGGAATCACCTCCTCATCAGCAGGCAGACTTTCGAGTCCCTCTATATCGGCAGGCAGACTTTCCAGTCCCTCCAAATCAGCAGGCAGACTTTCGAGTCCCTCTACACCAGCAGGCAGACTTTTGAGTCCCTCTACATCGGCAGGCAGACTCTCTAGTCCCTCCAAATCAGCAGGCAAACTTTCGAGTCCCTTTACATCAGCAGGCAGACTTTTGAGTCCCTCTACATCGGCAGGCAGACTCTCCAGTCCCTCCAAATCAGCAGGCAGACTCTCGAGTCCCTCAAAATCTGCAGGCAGACTTTTGAGTCCCTCTACACCAGCAGGCAGACTCTCCAGTCCCTCTAGATCGGTAGGCAGACTCTTCAGTCCCTCCAAATCAGCAGGCAGACTTTCGAGTCCCTCTACACCAGCAGGCAGACTTTCGATTACCTCTACATCGGCAGGAAGACTCTCCAGTCCCTCTAAATCCGCAGACAGACTTTCGAGTCCCTCTACATCGGCAGGCAGACTCTCCAATCCCTCCAAATCAGCAGGCAGACTTTTGAGTCCCTCTACACCAGCAGGCAGACTTTCGAGTCCCTCTACATTGGCAGGCAGACACTCCAGTCCCTCCAAATCAGCAGGTAGACTCTCGAGTCCCTCTACATCGGCAAGCAGACTCTCCAATCCCTCCAAGTCCTCTATACGGACTCTAAATTTAGGCAACGGTGGGCCGATTTCTATCACCGCACCCCAACTATCAGCAAAAGCCGCTTACACAGGGAGCGCACTCCTATCCCTTGTAAATTCAAGATTCTTGTTTTCATCGAGTCTTTGCTCTTTTCCTGGTTATGTCCTCGATGGAGGTTTTGTTCTTTTGTCGACGCGTTTTGCTCTGCAATCCACATCGCCGAGGGCTCTGTAGACACCCGCCTTGGACAGCTCACCCCGATTGCACATTTGATTTTGTGTTTCTCCCTACTTTAAGTGTTTCTCGTTAGTTTCTGTTACTTTCGTTAAGTTCCTGACTGACTTCGTTAAGTCCAGGGACCAAACTGAATAACAGTGCTGACTTTCTAGTCCATTCTGTCATTTTTGCCATCTCCAAGGCACGCGCTTTAACCTTTTGGGGCCAGAGGTGCGCGCATCCCGCCACCAAGGCAGGAGGCACGCGCACCTGGGTATCAGTTACAGATTCTGTCCAAGAATCCCTCCCTTGCTCCTTTTAACAGGATTTGCCCAGGAAACTGACCTTTATGACTTGGTTTTGGCACCAAAAACACACCTTCTTTACCTATAAAACCCCTCTAATTCACCACTGAAGAGGAGGAAGATTGGAATCATTAACAAAAACTATACACAAATACTTACAAGGCATTTTCCTAAGAACCTCTTGAAGGAGTCCTTGAAGCTCTTTGAAGCATAGGTAAAAGACTACTCTTTTCCCTCATTTTCTACTTCATCTCTTCTCTCTTTCTTTTGCTTTAAATCAAAAGTGTAATCACCCAAACATTTTGGGACATGACATCAAAGACTACTTCACTTCATTGAAGCTAGTCACGAAGTTATCTCCCTACATTCCAAACACCCTTTTTTTACCCCCCTTTTATCATCAAGAATAAGAAGAACATTTCATCATTTATGTAGATTTTTATCAAGCAAGACCAACTTTAGTTGGGCGAGATGGGCGTTTCAGTACTTCCCATCTCATAACCTAACCCCCGAACCTCAAAACAAAGAATCTCTGTTTTCGTAATCAAACTTAGGCTATAAACATTAGGTTTTTCTTATGTTCCTCTAAAACATAGGTGGTGACTCTAAAACACAAATAGACATCCTAGGGTAACTCACACGCTCTAGCAAGCCGTGGCCCCCAGGGGTATCTATAGCTCCGTCCCGAGATCTTGTAAAAGAATATTTGGTTTTTCTGAATTTTTATGATTTTTTGGATGTAATGGCCTATAAGGGTCAAGGACAAGTAGTTTCTTAGTTTTCAAATGTTGGGTTGGTTCAACATGATGTAGGTTTAGGAATTTGCTCAGAAATAATTAGGGCAAGGTAGGACAGCATTTTGAAACTTGGTTCCCTCTTTTGGAAATGAAGGATGTTAGGATTTTCAGTAAACTTTGTTGTGTCAATCCTACATATGGTGTAAAGATCTTTGCTATACTTTGTTTGATATGTCAATATCAAAAATACTTTGTCTTTAGATGACCTGAATATGTCATAACCAATTGAAAAATATCTTGTGTTCAATATTTAATTAAGTGGAAATGGGGGGTGCGTACATATAAACATACGTGCCCATTCCTCACCTTAATTATTATTGAAATCTTGCGCTCCAGGTGAAGGTGTATCAACCTTGATTGAAATGAAAGAAAGTTAATTTCTTTAAACCTTTGAAGGGACTAAGTGCCTTGAACTTAAGATGAGATGACCAATCTCAAGATGTCGTCTTCTTAGAATCTTCAAAAAAAAGTGTTACTTTCTTGCAAAATGATAATATGTTAATAATCCAACATCTTGAGTGATGTTGTTTTTATTGATAAGAATAAACTTTGCATAGATAAATTTATTGAAATAAGTGGAAATAAAAATAAATTGATTAAAGCAGAATGTACCTGTACTATTACCTTAAGATGTTAACAACCTCTAAGATGTTGATATCTTCGTTTATTGTCATCAAATGGTATGTATTTCAGAGTGATTAATCTATGTTTCCTTGCAAGATAGAAACATGTTAGGATTGGGTGTTAGCTTAGCTAACACCCCTTCGATGCTTAAGTCAGTAACGGTTTCATAAATATAAATCGAATGGAAATAACATTATTGAAATGACATAAATTAAAAACGTACCTGTTTTTTTTTTTTTTTTAAATGAAAATCTAATACTTGCATGAAGTACGCTTTAAGATGGATAGCATTTTATGATCTGGGGATCCTTACGCCTTCCAAGGTTGATAACCAGTATGCCCCCTTTCCTGCATCCGCGTCAATCAATTAAGGTCCTTCCTATTTTGGTACTAACTTGACAGCATTGAGATCTCTTGTGTTCTGGAGAACCTTCCTTAGTACCGAGTCACCAACCTGGAACTTCCTTAATCTGACATTCTTATTGTAAGATCTTGCAATCCTTTGCTGATATGCTGCCATCCTGACTTTTTCCATATCTCTCAATTCATCAATGGTATCTAGATCTTGTGCCAAGATGATGCTATTTTGCTCAGGATTTAGTAACCCATATCTTGCCGAGGGGACAACGACTTCAGCAGGAATGACCGCTTCTGATCCAAAAACTAGAGAGTAAGGAGTCTGGCCTGTTGCATTCTTGGGTGTTGTTCTATCAGCCCATAAAACGAAAGGCAATTCTTCGGCCCATCTTCCCTTCTTCTGATCTAACCTCTTTTTCTAGTTGGAAATAATGATCTTGTTGCTAGATTCAGCCTGTCAATTTGCTTGGGGGTGCACTGGTGAAGATGTTACCATTTTGACTCCCCATCTTGTGAGAAAATCTTGGGTTGTTCTGCTAATAAATTGGGAGCCGTTGTCACATATTATCTCTGAAGGTATACTAAACCTGCTGAAAATGTTCTTCTTTATGAAAGATATAACCTCCTTATTACAAACTTGAACATAAGCTTCGGCTTCAATCCACTTGGAAAAATAATCTGTCATTGCCAATAAAAACACCTTTCCTCCAGGAGCTTTAGGTGATTTCCCAACAATGTCCATTCCCTAAGTCATAAAGGGCCAAGGGGAAATAATAGGATGCATCATCTCTGCTGGCTGGTGCAAGATGTCACCATGTCTTTAACAGGAATCACACTTCTTGGAGTAGTCTGCAGCATCTTAACGCATTGCAGACCATAAATATCCCATCCTAAGAGCTTTGGTGTATAAACTCCTGCCCCCAAAATGATTTCCACATAAGCCTTCATGAAGCTCTTTTAATATTGATGCAGCTTGATCAGGTTCTAAACATCTTAAGTATGGTCCTGCAAAAGATTTCCTGAACAACACATTATCTATTAACAAATATCTTGCATTCCTTACCCTGAATGCTTTTGTATTCTTTTCCTGTGGTGGGGTGGTGCCATCTTGAAGATACTTGATTATTGGTGTGGTCCAAGATGGTTCAATTTGTGCTTCAGAGGTGTCATCATCTATTTGAATAGTTCCAATCTTTCTATGGCTGGAATGTTGACATGAACGATGGGTATGTTCGTCTGAGCCAAACTTTTGAAGGCAGGCCCAAGATTGGCTAGAGCATCTGCCTGAGAGTTTTCTTCCCGGGGAATCTTTTCTATCTTGAAATGTTAAAATTTTCTGGCTAAGATCTTCACAACTCCCAAGTATGACGTCATCTTGGCATTCTTAGCTGCATAGGATCTGTTAAAATGATTAACTAATAACAATGAATCACAATATACCTGGATGACTTTGATGTTGAGATCTAGTGCCACAGTTAATCCCACGATGAGGGCTTCATATTCCGCTTCATTATTGGTAGATTTAAAATCACAACTAATGGCCTGTGGTATGATGTCCCCTTGTGGTGATTTCAGTACAATTCCAAGACCTGTTCCTCTCATGTTTGATGCTCCATCAGTGTACAACGTCCATTCAGCCAAGGTGTCACCATCTTGAAGTTGTTGGACTTCTATTTCCACTTCTGGTTGCATATTTGGACTGAAGTCTGCCACAAAATCTGCAAGAGCTTGGGATTTTATTCCCGTCCTTGGTTCATACTTGATATCATAAGTACTGAGCTGGACTGACCATTTTGCCATCCTACCTGACATTTCTGGTTTTCTCATAACATTCTTGATAGGATAGTTAGTACGAATATTTATAACACGAGTCTCAAAATAATGTCTTAACTTGACCGAAGCAGTAATTAAAGCTAAAATTAACTTTTCAAGATGGGAGTACCTAGTTTCTACATCAAGAAGAGTCTTACTTACATAATAAATGGGATGCTGGTTACCATCTTGCTCCCTGACCAAGACTGCACTAACTGCTATTTCTGAAACGGGTAAGTATGCATATAGTGTATTGCCTTCTTCAGGTTTGACCAGTAATGGAGGTGTTGACAGGTATTGTTTCAGATCTTGGAAATCTTTGTCATATTGTTGCGTCCACTCAAATCTGCTATTCTTCTTTAAGATGTCATAGAATGGCTTGCATCTTTCAGAAGACTTAGAGATAAATCTGTTGAGTGCTGCCACCTTTCCAGTCAATCTTTGTACATCTTTAACGGTATGAGGTGTGATGCCAAGTTGATGATGGCTTTGATTTTCTCCGGGCTTTCTTCTATGCCTCTTTGTGTTACCATATAGCCCAGAAAGTTTCCTGACTTCATGCCAAAATTGCAATTTGTTGGATTCAGCTTCATGTTGAATGCATCCAAGATGTCAAACGCTTGAGTAAGATCTCGAACATGGTTCTCGGCTTTCTTTGACTTTACTACCATATCATCGATGTATACCTCCATGGTGTTCCCGATTTGATCTTTGAACATCATATTGACCAGCTTCTGGTATGTTGCACCTGCATTTCTTAGTCTAAATGGCATAGCAATATACCAATATATACCTGAGGGTGTTATGAAGGCGGTGTCTTCTTGGTCAGATGGTTCCATCTGGATCTGCTGAAATCCTGAAGATGCATCCATGAATGTTAAGATCTCGTGCCCTGATGTAGCGTCAACCAAGGTGTTGATGTGCGGCAGAGGGAAGGGGTCTTTAGGACACGCCTTGTTCAGGTCTGTAAAGTCAACACAAACTCTCCATTTGCCATTCCTTTTTTCTACCATAACGACGTTAGCTAACCACTTCGGATATTCTGCTTCCCTAATAATCTTTGCTTTCAATAACCTGTCAACTTCTTCTTTGATGATTTGGTTTCTCTCTTGAGCAAATTTTCTCCTTTTCTGGTGAACTAGTTTGAAAGATGGGTCAATGTTGAGCTTATGAGTTATAACATCTTTGCTAATCCCTATTATGTCTTCATGTTTCCAGGAAAATCTCTTGACTCTTTCCTTCAAGAGAGTCATCAATTCTTCTTCAAATTCTGCTGGTACATCTTGGCCAATCAGTACCTTAAAATTTGGATTAGAGGGGTCCAATAATACTTCTTTCACATCATGCTCCCTTGATTCCAAGACTTGATGTGCTTTATTCTGTAATTGCTATGCTTTCCTCGGAGATGTCGACGCCTTTATGGATGTCATATAGCAGTTCTTCGCCATCTGTTGATCACTGAAGATTGTAACAACTCCCCAAGGTATAGGCATCTTCACACACTGATGATAAGTTGATGGTACTGCCTTCATTGCATGGATCCAAGGTCTGCCTAATATCACATTATAGCTTGTCGCACAGTCAATCACACGAAAGCGCTCCATAGAGTTAACACCTTCAATATACACTGGAAGCATAATCTCCCCCATAGTATCTTTGGTTTGTCCACTGAAGCCCACAAGAACTAATGTTCTTTTAACTATGTTCTCCATTGGGATGTTCATCTCTTTCAAGGTCTCTACTATGAGAAGATTCACTGAACTGCCCCCATCTATCAGAATTCGTCTCACATTACAATTTGCAATCTGCAGGGCAATGACCAACGCATCATGATGAGGATCCAGAACATTTTCCTGATCTTCTTCTTCAAAGGTGATGACATCTTGAGAGTTTGACTTTGAGATCTTCTTTTGACATCTTGGTCTCTCATCCTTGGAGTCCTTGGCATGTCGTTTAGCTGTAGAATAAGAAGTGCCACAAATATCAGAACCACCACTAATAACATTAATTACTTTAGTTACCGGTGGAGGAGAAGGTGGTCTCTCGGGGACTGCTTCCTTGTTTTCTGCTCTGTTCTTTCTGCGACTGAGGAGTTCTTTGAGGTAGCCTTTGGAAAGCAAGTAGCTCAATTCTTTCCGCAAGGCGATGCAATCTTCAGTAAGATGTCCAAAATCTTCATGGTAGGCACACCACTTGGATTTATCCTTCCATCCTGTAGATTTGTCATTCTTCCTGGGCCATCTTGCTTTATCTCCAAGATTGTTCATTGCACACAAGATTCCTGCAACATCAATAGAAAAACAATAATCAGCAATTTTAGGACATTGAGTATCATCTTGATCTTCATCTTCACAGAATTGATCTTATCAGAATCGTTTCTGTGATAGGGTCTGGTTCTGTGCTGTCTCTGATGAGATGTCTCAATCTTCCTGTCTGGATTGTCATATGTTGAAGCTTTTCCAGAAGTCTTTGATTGTTGCACCTTGTCTTCCTCAAGTATGATGAATCTTAATGCCCTGTTGCGTACATCTTCCATTTTTACAAGGGTTCATCACCAACTCTTCATAGAATGGGGAATCCTTCTTCAGGCCCATTCTAAATGCTTCTGTTGCCGTAGACATATCAAGACTGGGTATCTCCAAGACTTCCTTATTGAACCTGTTAACGTAATCCTTCAAAGCCGCATTAGGTTGTTGTATAATGTGGTAAAGATCGCTAGTGAGCTTCTCGAATTGTCTGCTACAGGAGAATTGATTGTTGAACATGTTGACAAGCTAAGTAAATGAACTGATAGATCCTGGTGGTTGACGGATCAACCATTTCAATGCAGGTCCTACCAATGTTGAGCCAAATCCTTTACACAAGCAAGCTTCTCTGTACTGAAGAGGTACTCTGACAATCTCCATCTTTTCCTGATAATGGGCGACGTGCTCCTCAGGATCACTGCTTCCATCATAAAACTTCATACTCGGGATGTTAAAGCCTTTGGGGATGTCAATCTGCACAATAGCCGGTACAAAGCGTGATTGATTGTAACATGTTAGAGAGACCTGTTGGATGGGTAGAGTGACACCAGGTACATTCATAACCAAGTCCCTCAATTCCTGAAGCTGACTCGCTATATAATTACCTGCAAAAGGATTACTGGTATGAGAAAAGGATTAGTGGTACGAGCAATATTATCAAAAGAATTTGCAAAATTAAGGTTACCGAACGGATGGGTATTGTCAGCCGAAGATGTACGATCGTGCTGCTGGTGAAGATGGGTCCACCTTGAGACGTCCCAGAGACATTAAGCATAGGTGATGAATGTTGGGTTTCCAAGTAACATGCGCAGCGGAATATAGCAATTAAAATTTTAAGAAACCCAAAGCCATGGATCCGTTCATATGATTAAATCAAATACAACAAGATGAATAGAGGAATAACTAACCTTGATGGCTATGAATTTTCTCTTGATCTTTGTGGAGAAACTTGAAGACTGATCACGATCACAAAGCTTGAACACGAACTTTGAAGATGATGATTTTCACCCTCTAGCGGTATCCACACTTCGAACGAATATCAAAGGAACTTCTTTGATCTTGGTTGCTAGACCAATGATTGTAAAAAACGCTTTCACAATTTAATAAAGAACTATATGGAATTTATTTTGTGAATTATTTTGTTCCTCAATCAATGATATCTTAGAACAAAATAAAATCTCTCTCAAACTCTTTGAGACTCACAAAAGGCACTAGTAAATATGGTCTGGCCGAATTGGGGTTTTTATACACAATTAAGACCTATTCCAAATAGGTAACTTGTGCCAAAAACCTTTCCTAATCAAATTAGGAATTTTTCTGTCGGCAAGACCAGGCGCCCGCCCGGTACCACCCGAGCGCCCGCTCATTTGGGCAGAAGGTCAAGGCCTTTTCGGCTTATTCAGGTGCCCGCCTGGTTCAACCCAAGCGCCCGCTTGGTTGACCAGGAGGCCCAGAATAATTCCAGAAATTCCCTTGAGGTCCTTCGACCCTAAATTCCAATACAGTCCTTTTATTTAAGATTCGTTCTATTGTGTGTGACCCTCTAGGATTATACTAAGTTGGCAAAGGGCTCAAACATGATCCCATAAGATATGATTAGGTTCTAGCAAACCGTCATACCTACCCAAATAGCATAACTAGATACAAGTTCGCATTCCTTTAGAATATGTCACAATCCCTTTGTCCACGATGTCATTGAACACAAGTCATGGTCAAACAGTCAACTTGTCTTGTTCAATACTTTCTCGATTCCGAATATGTTGATAATTCAAATGCTGTTGATCCAATCAATCCATTTGAGTCCGGCCAAACATTTCATCAACATCATTCCTTCGAGGGGCCCAAGCTTGACATCTCTCCGTGGAGGGACAAATCCATTAGCTTATTATTCTTCCCAACGGGAATCCGATTATGCCAATCATACCCTTTATAACTACCGTGTTAAGGTAGCGTTTAAATATGTCAAACACAATGTTCATCAAGTGGAAGACTATAATAACTTCATGTCTAAGGATTCAAATGACATAACTAATATGAGATATATGTACGACATAGACCATGACATAAATCTCATACAGCGGGTCATGTCCAGTACCTTGTTCCAAACAAGTACCCATAAATCTAACATGATCATCCCATGATCATTTAGCCTTTATACTAGTGCTTAACAAGTACTAGGGCCGGGGATTATTATAAGTAAACATGAACAACAATAATAATCAAAACATCTCTTTATTGATATGAAATAAATGATAACAATTACAACGTTTATTAAACGTGCCTAGGGCACCACTACCAACAATCTCCCACTTGCCATAGGCCCAATCTCCCATGTATCTAATACCCATGGACCTAACATGACCATCATGTTTGGCTTGTGGAAGTCCCTTTGTTAGCGGGTCCGCAACATTGTCATCAGTAGGTACTCTGCATATATTTACGTCCCCCTATCAACGATCTCTCGAATGATATGAAAACGCCTAAGTATGTGTTTGGATTTTGATGTGCTCTTGCTTCCTTTGCTTGAGCAATAGCACCATTATTATCGCAATAAAGGTCTATTGGATTAGCAATACTAGGAACCACTTCAAGTTCAGTTATGAACTTCTTAATCCAAACAGCTTCCTTTGCAGCATCCGATGCAGCAATATACTCAGCTTCTGTTGTAGAATCAGCGGTTGTACTTTGCTTAGGAACTCTTCCAGCTTACAGCTCCACCATTTAACATAAACACAAAACCGATTGCGATCGGCTATCATCTTTGTCGGTTTGGAAGCTTGCATCCGTATAAGCATTTACAACGAGATCATCTTCCATTCCTCCATAGACTAAAACGAGTCTTTAGTTCTTCTCAAGTACTTAAGAATCGCTTTTACAGCTATCCAGTGATTTTCGCCAGGGTCGGATTGATATCTACTTGTCATGCTCAAAGCATAAGATACATCCGGCTTAGTACAAAATCATGGCATACATGATGGACCCAATTGCCGAAGCATATGGAACATCATTCATTTTCTCACGCTCATGTTTGTCTTAGGACATTGAGTCTTGCTTAGAGAAACTCCATGTAACACGGGCAAGGTGCCTCTCTTAGAATTCTCCATACGGAATCTTCTAATAACCTTGTCAATGTATGTACTTTGGCTTAAACCAAGTAGCCTCCTTGATCTATCTCTATAGATCTTAATGCAAAGAATATATGCGGCTTCACCCATATCTTTCATTGCGAAGCACTTTCCTAACCAAGTCTTCACAGACTGAAGTGTAGGAATGTCGTTCCAATGAGCAATATGTCATCCACATATAAAATAAGGAATAGCACTATGCTCCCACTAATCTTCTTGTATACACAAGGCTCATCTTCGTTCTTGATGAAACCAAACTCTTTGACCGATTCATCAAAATGGAGATTCCAACTCCTAGAAGCTTGCTTCAATCCATAATGGATCTTTGCAATTTGCATACCTTAGAATCTTGTTTCAAAACCTTCTGGTTGTGTCATATACACAGCCTCTTGAAGTTTTCCATTCAGGAAAGCGGTTTTGACGTCCATCTGCCATATTTCATAGTCATGATATGCGGCAATGGCAAGCAAAATTCTTATAGACTTGATCATTGCTACGGGTGAAAAGGTCTCATCATAGTCAATACCATGAACTTGCCTATAACCTTTCGCTACAAGCCTAGCTTTGTAAGTATGCACCTTCCCATCCATGTCAGTCTTCTTCTTGAAGACCCATTTGCATCCTATGGTTTTTACACCTTCGGGCGCATCAATCAAATTCCAAACTGATTGTCTTGCATGGATTGCAATTCGGATTCCATGGCTCCAAGCCACTTGTCCGAATCAGGAGAAGACATCGCCTCTTGATAGGTTGACGGTCATCATTCTCAATGATTTCTACCTCATTACTATCCGTTACGAGAAATCCATATCTCTCGGGCTCGGATCGTAACCTACTAGATCTGCGAGTTTCTTGTGTATTTTGAACAGGTTCCACAACTCCTTGTGGTTCTTGTTCTTGTTCCACTATTGGTTCAATGTTTTTTGGGTCTCGAATTTCTTCAAGATTTATTTTACTCCCACTGATTTCTTTGGAGAGAAACTCTTTCTCTAGAAAGACACCAGTTCGGGCAACAAACACTTTGTTGTCCTCACGGTTGTAAAAGTAATATCCTCTAGTTTTCCTTAGGATATCCCACGAAAATACATTTATCAGATTTGTGTGCAAGTTTGTCTGAGACAAGTCTTTTGACAAAAGCTTCGCAACCCCAAATCTTCATGAAAGATAGACAAGTTTTTCTTTCCGCTCCACATCTCATATGGAGTCTTTTGAACCGATTTATTTGGAACACGATTTAGTGTGAAAGCAGCGGTTTCTAGGGCGTAACCCAAAAGGATATTGGAAGATCAACTTGACTCATCATTGATCGAACCATGTCTAACAAAGTCCGATTCCTCCTCTCGGACACACCATTCCATTGTGGCGTTCCGGGTGGAGTCAATTGTGAAACTATTCCACAATTCTTTAGATGATCATCAAATTCTTGACTTAAGTATTCACCACCTCGATCTGATCGAAGTGCCTTTATACTTTTGCCAAGTTGTTTTTCTACTTCATTTTGAAATATTCTAAATATCTCAAATGCTTCACTTTATGTTTCATTAGGTAAACATACCCAAATCTACTATAATCATCAGTGAAGGTTATGAAGTATTGAAATCCTCCCCTAGCATTGCTACTTAATGGTCCGCATACATCGGAATGTATCAATCCCAATAAGTCGCCTGCCCTTTCACCCAATTGGTAAAAGGTGTCTTAGTCATTTTTCCAAGAAGACACGACTCACAAGTATCATATGACTCTAAGTCACATGAACCCAAAAGTCCATCCCCATGGAGTTTTGAGATACGCTTCTCATTAATATGACCAAGACGGCAATGCCACAAATAAGTATGATTTACATCATTAGGTTTAGATTTCTTATTTACATGATAGACATTATTTTCATTCTTGACATCCAAGATATAAAGGCCATTAAATGAATTAGAATACCATAAAGCACATCATTTAAATAAATAGAAAAGTTTTTATTCTCAATAAGAAACTTAAAACCTTCATTATCCAAACAAGAAATGAAATAATATTTCTACTTAAATCCGGAACATAATAACAATTGTTCAAAACAGAATTAATCCGGAAGGTAAAGTGACTTCATAAGTCCCTACGGCTAATGCAGCAACTCTTGCTCCATTTCCCGCACGTAGATCGACTTCACTTCTTTAAGCAGTCTCCTATTCTTTAGTCCCTGCACATTTAGACAAATGTGAGAACCACATCCGGTATCCAATACCCAAGAATCAGTGGTAGAAAGGAGAATATCTATCATATAGATACCTGAAGTCGACGCAGCCTTGCTGCTCTTCTTCTTCTTTTGCTCTTCCAAGAAAGCCTTGCAATTACGTTTCCAATGACCAATTTCTTGACAATGGAAACAGATTGCATCCTTTTGTGAATCAGGTTTTGCCTCAGAAGCCTGGCAACCCTTTGCCTTGCTTATCTTGGGTTTGAAACTTTTGCCTTACCCTTGCTTTGGCACCAGGCTTCTTCCCATCATGAACCAAGAGCACGGGAGAACTTTTCTCCACAATTTCATCTCTGCAGTTTTGAGCATCCATGCAACTCAGAGAGATTCTTATCATTCCATGCATGTTATAATTCATTACAAACTGATTATAACTTTTAGGCAATGAATTAAGAATGAGATCCGTGGCTAGCTCCAATGGGGATTGGATAGCCAAGTTTCTCAAGGTGCTCTACATAACCTTTCATTTTAAGAAAGTGAGAGACTCACTTGTTGCCCTTCATTCATTTTACTAGTAGTGAATGCAACAATGGTCTTGTACCTCTCTTGCCTAGCTTGCTATGAAACATAGTTCTCAACTCCACGCCTATCTCATAGGCTTCCAAATGTTCCAAACTTTGTTGGAGTTTTTGAACACATGGCAGCAAGCATGAGACAACTTACATCTCTAGAATCATTACGATGTTTCTTGTAATTGTCTTTTCTACCCTAGGGGCAGAAGGCGGTGTTCAGCGGGGAGAGGCCCATCGAGATGTACAACTTATCTTCTTGCCTAAAACAATTCTTATGCTACGGATCCAATCCATAAGTTTGTACCATTCTCTTCGAGCTTATCCTTGTCAAGGATCGATCGCAACGACATTGATTGAGTGTTATTAGTCATTATCTACAAATATGCAAAAATTTCCAAAATTAATAAGTACCTATTTTCATTAAAGAGATAAATAATGTATTTTTCAAACAAAATACTCCCACTAAAATTATATAACCTTCATATACATCCAATGTATAATATAATTTAAATGGTTAAGATCCAACTTTAATTTAATTTCAAGTCCGCTAAGGCGGATTACACAAAATCAAATTAATTAGGTAGACAACTCTTGTCAATCATATCTCATATGACTCTTAGTTCCTTTTATGAGATTCTTTAAGAAATCAATTTCAAAAAGCATGTTAAACCTCATCTTTGCCTAGGCCCAAAACTGTTTTGACGCCCAATTAAGTCTAACCATTTTAAACGCACAGTTAATGTGTCCCGCTAGGGCGTGCCCACACTATCTATCTTGCTCATACATAAACAAATTTAATGCATCTAGCTAGGGCGAATCTACATTAAAATCACTCATGTACTAACAAGTGTTTTAATCATGGCATGGCAATAAAGACTTAAAACTTTCTTTGAAGGTTCATCACATATAGCATATAACACATTTATGAGCACATAATATAAACATGTTACACATCAAGTTTAGCCACTAAATTAATCTCCATTAATTTAAGCATGATATTTATGTGTCATTGGTTTCTCTATAATTATGAGGATGAGACTATTTCAACTTTGGTTATTATCTCCAAATCAAGACAACAAGAAGTGCGGTCGAACTAAGCATTAGGCAACCACAATCCCGCACTAATTCAAGAACAAGAAAGTAGTAGCCATGTGGACGAAACTAAGCAATAGATGGTCTCGATGAACGTAGGCCAATTGCATTCACAATCCAAATGGATCTCCAATCATTGAATCAAGAACTTTGTTTCTCAATTTTAGCAATTATGAACTCTTCATAATTCTAACTTCGTTTTATCTTTGAGACTTTGATTGCGATCAAGTTTGGAAACACAATCTCGATGAACGCAGATTAGCCATCCAAACCTTGAACCAATCTTAGAATCACAAGACTAAAACAAATAGGAAAATCAAACCCCAAAATCCACACACAAACCAACTACCCAAAAACCCATTCCAGATCAACAAGTCTGGACTGGTTCTGTTACTGGTTTGTCGAATTTATCGAAAATTCCATATTCAGATTTTAACCAAAATCAGAACAAATCTTGACCACCGAGCGCCCGCTGCAAAGGACCAGGCGCCCGCTTGAATGGCCAGAATAGTATAGAATTTTAAAGTTCGAAAATTTTGCCTCAAATTATTTTTTCCCGATTATTAAAACTTGATCCAATCAAAAATCAATAATCGAAATAATTCAGAATCCCACATAATTTTTATTGCGATTGAATCGTGCGATTAAAGTTGGAAAAACAATAAACCACATAAAATCATAAAACACATAAAACATCATATAATCCAATATTCATATCATGCTTGGCACATAAACATTTATATATACACCAACATGATCCAAGTATTGAATTAATCAACATGAACGGGGCTCTGATACCACTGTTGGGTTTCCCAGTAACATGCGCAGCGGAATATAGCAATTAAAATTTTAAGAAACCCAAAGCCAGATCCGTTCATATGATTAAATCAAATACAACAAGATGAATAGAGGAATATAACTAACCCTTGATGGCTATGAATTTTCTCTTGATCTTTGGTGGAGAAACTTGAAGACTGGATCACGATCACAAAGCTTGAACACGAACTTTGAAGATGATGATTTTCACCCTCTAGCGGTATCCACACTTCGAACGAATATAAAGGAGCTTCTTTGATCTTGGTTGCTAGACCAATGATTGTAAAACACGCTTTCACAATTTAATAAAGAACAATATGAATTTATTTTGTGAATTAATTTGTTCTCAATCAATGATATCTTAGAACAAAATAAAATCTCTCTCAAACTCTTTGAGACTCGCAAAAGGCACTAGTAAATATTGGTCTGGCCGAATTGGTGGGTTTTTATACACAATTAAGACTATTCCAAATAGGTAACTTGTGCCAAAAAAACCTTTCCTAATCAAATTAGGAATTTTTCTGTCGGCAAGACCAGCGCCCCGCCCGGGGTACCACCCGAGCGCCCGCAAATGGGCAGAAGGTCAAGGCCTTTTCGGCTTATTCAGGCGCCCGCCTGGTCAACCCAAGCGCCCGCTTGGTTGACCAGGAGGCCCAGATATTCCAGAAATTCCCTTGAGGTCCTTCGACCCTAAATTCCAATACAGTCCTTTTATTTAAGATTCGTTCTATTGTGTGTGACCCTCTAGGATTATACTAGTTGGCAATGGGCTCAAACAATGATCCCATAAGATATGATTAGGTTCTAGGAAACCGTCATACCTACCCAAATAGCATAACTAGATACAAGTTCGCATTCCTTTAGAATATGTCACAATCCCTTGTCCACGATTGTCATTGAACACAAGTCATGGTCAAACAGTCAACTTGTCTTGTTCAATACTTTCTCGATCGAAATATGTTGATAATTCAAATGCTGTTGATCCAATCAATCCATTTGAGTCCGGCCGACATTTCATCAACATCATTCCTTCGAGGAGCCCAAGCTTGACATCTCTCCGTGGAGGGGACAAATCCATTTAGCTTATTATTCTTCCCAACGGGAATTCGATTATGCCAATCATACCCTTTAGAATACACGTGTTAAGGTAGCGTTTAAATATGTCAAACACAATGTTCATCAAGTGGAAGACTATAATAACTTCATGTCTAAGGATTCAAATGAATAACTAATATGAGATATATGTACGACATAGACCATGACATAAATCTCATACAAGCGGGTCATGTCCAGTACCTTGTTTCCAAACAAGTACCCATAAATCTAACAGATAATCCCATGATCATTTAGCCTTTATACTAGTGCTTAACAAGTACTAGGGACGGGGATTATTATAAGTAAACATGAACAACAATAATAATCAAAACATCTTGTAGTGATATGAAATAAATGATAACAATTACAACGTTTATTAACGTGCCTAGGGCACCACTA